>BSBK01014282.1:0-57500 GCA_027943335.1 Chamaecyparis obtusa | reverse complement strand
ACCTAAGCTAAAGATCAGGATGTCTTACAAGAGAGAAATTCCAAAGCTCAATAGAGATAAACTTTTCAGCATGGGCAAGGTCTCATGAGGCTTCATCTGGCTTCCATTGGTGATTCAAGATGCAAATACATTGATAAAGAATACATAGTTCCTATTGGCGCATTAACTGTTGAAGACATTGCAGAGAAAAAAGAGTCATAACACCATGATGATAGACATTGCATCAGCTCTCAACTATGAAGAATTTGATGAAATTAAAGAATGCACTACTGCATATGAAATGTGGATCAAACTGAAGAAAATATATGGTGGTGATGCAAATGTGAGAAGAGCCAAAGCAGAAAGCCTAAGGGGACAGTTTGACAAAATGAATATGAAAGAAGATGAAAACATTGCAAAATATGTTGAAAGGATCAAAGAAAGTGTTAGTGCAATTAGAGCTTCTGGAGAAACAATCACAGATAAAACTATTATAAGCAAGGTACTCAGAACATTACTCTCCCTATCTATGCAATAAGAGTATCAGCTATTCAAGAAAGAAGATGTGAAAACAAACCACAATATAACTTTGGATGCTTTAGTTGGAAGATTGATAGCCTTTGAATTAGACAACTATGACAACTATGTTCCAATTTCCAAAAATATTGAGTCAGCATTTGAGGCCAAGGTTTCACTAAGGAAGAACAAGAAAATAAAAGAAGTTCAGTCAGAAAGTGAAGAAGTATCAAAAGAAAGTTATGATAGTGATCTTGAAATTGTAGAAGCACTACTTGCAAAGAAGTACTCTAAAGGGAAAGGTAAATATAAAGGTAAAACTCCTTTAATCTATTTTTTCATGTGAAGAAATTGGACATATTGCAGCTAGGGTGCCCAAACAAGCAAGCCAAGGAAGAGAAGAGAGGTCACAAGTACTATGGCAAAAAGAATTTCAAATCATTCAAGGATAAAGGTAAGAAAACATGTTTTATGGCTAAAGATTCTGATGATAGTGAAGAAGAAATTGTCTTTATTGCTATAAAAGATGAATCTGATGATGATGATGAAGATAAGATGGCACTTAATTTCTCATATAAGAAAAGATGATATATGGATAATAGATAGTGGATGTTCACATCACATGACTGGTGACAACACAAAATTTGAATACCTAGAAGACTGTGATAGTGGCAATGTAAGATTTGGAAACAATGAACCTTGTTGTATAAAAGGAAAAGGGAGAATCTCATTAACCAAAGAACTCATATGTGATAATGCTTATTGGGTTGAAGGACTAAAAACATAATCTTCTAAGTGTAGCATAGCTAATCAACATTGGTTTCAATGTTGAATTCATGAATAGTCAAGCAAGACTGCTGGATGGAAAAGGAAAACTCATTGGATCAAGCAAAGAAACAAAAGCAACTTATTTTATCTTGATCTCAGTGAATATTCATGTTTTATTGCTCAAATTGAAGAAAGTTGGCTATGGCACAAAATGTTATGGCATGTGAATTTTGATAACATGATGAAAATAAGCAAATTCAAGAAGGTAAGAGGCATTCCTACTTTGAAGAAACCTGATACTGATCTATGTAAGAATTGTCAGATTGGCAAAATGAGTAAGACTAGTTTTAAGAGTAAGAACTATCAGTCTAAAGAGATTTTGGAAATTGTGCATACTGATTTATGTGGACCTATTGGAATAGAAAAGCTATACTAGAGATAAATTCTTTATTCTTTTCATTGATGATTATTCTAGAATGATGATTGTTATGTATTTAAGAGAAAAGTCAGAAGCATTTGAAAAGTTCAAATGGTACTTGGCAAGAGTGGAAAAGGAAACAGGGAAAATATTGAAATGCTTAAGATCAGACAGAGGTGGTGAATTCATCTCCCATGAATTTAAAAACTTTTGCATTGAAAGAGGAATCAAAAGACAGGTATCAGCTCCTAGAATTCCTGAGCAGAATGGAATAGCTGAAAGAAGAAATAGATCTAATATGGATTGTGCAAGGACTTTAATGATAGAAAAGAACATCGTCATAAAGTACTGGAAGGAAGCTATCAGCACTATAGTTCATACCTTGAACTGAGTACAGTTGAAGAAAGACACATTCAAAACTCCTTATGAGTTATGGTATGGCTATAAACCCAATATAAGTTACATGAAAGTATTTGGTAGCAAGTGTTATATCTTAAAAGAATCCAGAAGAAATAAATTTGATGTGAAAAGTGATGAAGGAATATTCCTAGGATATTCTAGCAAAAAGTAAGGCATACAAATGTCTGAACTTGTCTACTCACAAAGTCATAGAAAGTATACATGTAAAATTTGATGAGTTTGTAGAAAAGACTGAAGAAGAAAGCAAAAGGGAACCTGAAAACTACAGGAGATTCATTTACATCAAACCTGAAACATTGCCAGACACAACTATCAATAAGGAAACTATATCTACCGAGCCTAGCACAGTAACCAAGTCACAGGAAGAAGTTCAAACCAAGTCACAGGAAGAAGTTCAAACCGAGTCACAGGAAGAAATTCAAACTAAGTCTCAGCCTGAAGTTACTAAGCAAATATCTACCGAGCCAGAGCAACCTGAAGAAGAGATCCTAGAAGACAAACAACATGACTCATTCAAAAAGCAAGGAACCTATACTAGCCAAATATGTCAGAAGGCATCATACACTAGATCAAATTATTGGAAACAAATCAGATGGTACTATGACAAGAAGTAAGCTAAAAGGTACATGTCTGGCTTACTGATTTTGAACCTAGAAATATCAAAGATGCATTGAAAAATGAAAGTTGGATTGAAGCAATGAATGAAGAATTAGAACAAATACAAAAGAATAAAACATGGACTCTTGTACCTAGACCTAAAGATAAGAATGTAATTGGAACAAAATGGGTATTCAGGAATAAGCTGAATGAAGACGGTCAAGTATCTAGAAACAAAGCTAGATTGGTATGTAAAGGATATTCTCAAGAAGAAGGTATAGATTTATGGTGAAACTTTTGCTCCTGTTGCAAGATTAGAAGGTGTAAGAACTCTACTTGCTTATGCAGCACATAAAGGATTTAAGGTATATCAGATGGATATAAAATCTGCATTTCTCAATGGAATTCTTGATGAAGAAGTCTACATTGAGCAAACCTGAAGGTTTTTGTTGATCTAGATAAAAAGACATGGTCTGCAAGTTACACAAAACATTGTATGGTTTGAAACAAGCTCCTAGAGCATAGTATGAAAGACTCCATAACTATCTGATTCAAATTAATTTCAAAAGAGCCAATGATAACATTCAATCTGTATATTAAAGAAGGACCAGATGACAAAATTATATTGGTAGAAATATTTGTAGATGATACTATATTTACAGGGAATGATGATTAGTGCAAAGAATTTTTAGAGAAAATGAACAAAGAATTTGAAATGTCTATGTTTGGTTTAATAAAATTATTTGTTGGTCTTCAAATTTAGCAAAGCAAGAATGGTATATACATTACTCAATCTAAATACATTAAGGAAATACTTAAGAAGTTTGGTATGGAAGATTCAAAACCAGTTGGTACAACCCATGTGTATTGGACTGAAACTTACCAAAAATGATGATTCAAAAGAAGTAGATCAGACCTTATACCGATCTATGATTGGAAAATTGTAGTATGTAGTACATACAAGACCTGATGTTGCCTAGGAGTCGGTATAGTAGCAAGATTCTCAGAAAAACCTAAGGAAAAATCATATGATGGCAATCAAAAGAATCTTAAGGTACTTAAGAGGAACTGAAGAATATGGTTTGTGGTATAAATTTGGAGGCAATCTAGACTTAAAAGTGTTTACTGATGCTGATTGGGCAGGGAACATTAATGACAGAAAAAAGTACAAGTGGTGGAGCATTTTTTCTCGAAAAAAGACTGGTATCCTGGACCAGTAAAAAGCAAAATTGTACATCTCAATCCACAGCTGAAGCAGAATATGTTGCTGCTGCAGTAAATTGTTCAAATATTGTTTGGTTTAAATAGTTATTACAAGGTATGGAGGTTGAGATCAAAGAACCAGTTGTTATATTTTGTGACAATACAAGTGCAATAAACATTTCGAAGAATCCAGTAATGCATTCCAAAACCAAACACATTGCTATTAAATATCACTTTGTCAAAGAATTGGTGCAGGACAAGGAAATCAGATTAAAATATATTCATACAAAAGAGCAGATTGCAGACATTTTTCACCAAACCAGTACCCAAGGATGCATTTGTGTATCTAAGAGGTAAGTTAGGGGTCATTCCCCTATCTTAGGCTCACTAAATATAGTTTTAGTGATGCATCAACCAGAACATGATTGAAAATCAACAAGTTGATGCAGCATATTCAAGGAATCATTGCATATGAATCAGTACTTGAGGTACATTAGTTTACACCGGTAATATGTGAATTGTCTTTGGCATGTGTTGTCAAAGAGGGAGTGTCTTTGCTATGTCTTTGCTATTACTTCAAGAAAATTTTCAATAGTCAGGAGGAAGAGTTTTTCAAGAAAAAGGAAGTTTGCTGACAGAGGGAGATTTGAATCTGAACCGAGCTAATCCTTTCAAAATTTCTTATGCTATGACATATTGTGTTTCCATCAATGCCAAAGAGGGAGATTGTTGGAAACAATTGTCTGAAGAAAATTGCTACTCAAATTATGTATTGTCCTTTGATGTCACACAATGTCATAGTCCGCAACAATCAGTACCTACCGAGCTCGATCGGTCTGCCTGGCATTAAAATTAGTGTTTACCGAGTTCACTTAGTTATCAAAGAAAAAATCATCATTTACCGAGTTCACTCGATTGTCAAAGAAAAAGTTAGCATTTACCGAGTTCACTCGGTTATCGAAGAAAAAGGATTATCAGTGTTTACCGAGTTCTTTCGGTCTCCAAAAGATTGTTGAAAATTTCATTATGGTCACCGAGCATTGTCGGCCCTTGAAGGCTCTTTGCAAATAAAGTTTGCTTATTTCAAACCGACTGTTATACTAAGTAATGCCGAATTGACAAATCTAAAATCATATAAATAAAAGGTCAAGTGTGAAAAATAAAGAAGAGATATAGAAGAAGATATATAGAAGAAAGAAAGGAAAGGTGTGTGCGAAATTGTGAAGGATGACCAGATATCCTTGAGGAGCAGCAGAGATATATTCGATCAGGAAGGATCCTCACATATACAGAACAGAGATCTGTAATCAGCAAGGCAGTTGCATTATTATATAGGTCATTTTCATTGTTACCTTTTTTATCATTGTAACAGTGAATTCTAAATCCTCTTAACCGAGTTAGTTTAACAACCATATTGTAAATCCTCTAACAAGGTGACAATTCCATTGAATTGTTCTCAAGACCTCTTACCAGGCCACTCCTAGCAAGGTGATTAAATCCTCTAAACAAGGTCACACCTAATAGTGTGTTTTGTAACCTTTTACCAGGTTGGTTTCTAATCGGGCATCACTTCAGAAAAGTGAAAATCAGTATCTAGATTACATTTGGTGGTTTTTCCCATATTGGGTTTCCACGTTAAATCTTGTGTCTCTTGTGTTCTTAATAGTTATCTTAATCATATACAAGTGGTGATGAATATCTAAAAAAATAATTTTACTAATACTCTCTGCATCTACCAAGTTACTGCAATCTATTTACCGAGTGTTAAACAGATAATATTCATTAAGATATCCTAAGGGATCTGGAAAGAAATAATAGTGAAGTGTTTTATGGTTGACTGATTCACCCCCCCCTCTCAGTCACTTCATCCATATTCCATCATTAATTTGGTTTGCATTATAGAAGGAAATCTTTCCTTTTTTTTTAATCCATGCCCCGTGTTGGTCGAAATTTTGACCAATACCATGTATGTTGAAATATCGATAAACACGGGCATAACTTTTTTTTAAAAAAAAGTTTTCATTTTCTCATTTCATTTTTATGGGAAAATTTGAAGGAGAATTGCAGCGCACGAAGGAGGACAAATTTATCATTTTCATTTTCCATCTTCGAAGAAGATTTTTGTTATCTTTTGAATATGCCATTTTTTTGTTTTAGGCCTCACGGTCAATCATTGTAATAGATAGACAAATTTGATGTTTGCTGCAGAAATGAAATTGGAAACATTTTTGATATGTCCATGGAGTGTTTGTTTGATCAGTGAGGCCATTTTCATTATACATAGTCTACTGATTTGAAAGATAGAATGATTATTTTTTGCAAAATCACTTTAGGAACTATTATTCGAAACTCTTGAATTAGTTTTTTGACAGTCGTGTTTCTTTGTTTTTATTTCACAATCTATCATTTTGTTAGAAAAATACAAATATGTAACTACAATCTTAGATTTCAAAATTGTCAGAGTTTGGTTAGCACTATCAAAACAAAGGGATTTCCCTAATAGGTTGAAAGCATAGCCATTGTCCTTAGCCTTTTCATGAAATCATGACCCTAATTTGTATTTTCTCCAGTGGTTTTCTAATGCCACTAGATGAAAGTCAAATTAAGGTAATGTATCATAATACACCCCAACACTCAGAGTTGTATGGGTTGTCGAGTTGTTTCTTGGACAAAAACCCTAGGCTAAATATAAGCCCATGTATTTAGCCAAACAAAGGAAAATATGTTTGTAGTATTATAAAATTAAAAGGTTTTGAAATTGAGTCATAGATCGAGTATGTGGATCTTTGAAACACTAAGTTTTCTTGGTGATTGTAACCACTGATGGTACTCACTATTTAAGCAATCCAAATAGATCCTATTCTAACTTGATCAATTAGATTTGGAGGGTCTCTGGAATAGTCGACAGTGCTGGAGAATATTGGTTAAAATTGTTTGAAGTCTTAGTGGCATATTGATAGACAACTATCGGGCATAACCCCACACCTCCACCCATGGGTATCTGTTAGTCACACAATGTTGTTTGTGATCATGCAGGTCTGGATCATCAAAAAAGCTAGGAGATGGAAGCCGCATGATGCCCTAGGAGGACTGGTTCAAACAAACCAAGTCTCCACCCTTCACCTATGGCCTTAGCCACTAAACCCTTACTCCTAGAGGCCCACTTCCTAGGGTCTATTGAACCAGTCCTCTAAACTCATTCCCAAATTAAAATGACTGCATAAACACTTCATAAATGCTCCCCCTTACATACTTCATCACCAAAACTCTTCATCCTTGAAGCAAACTAGTTTCCATTTGACTGGTGTGAAACTGGGCATGTTCTCTGTCTAGCTCATGGATTTTCTCTATTTCTCTTTTCTTGAAGATATCTTTATGTGGTTTGGAAGTTGTGCTCATAGATCATAGAAGATAATATATTCTCTACATTTCTAAGAATTTTAGAATTTTCTCTTACAACTTGGGGAATATTTTCATATTTTCTACAAATTGATTCCCTTTAATTTTTATATTCTCAAATTAACAACAACAACTATGACTCTAATTGATAGGCATCTCAAAGACTAGTTGATTAATTTCATATGGTGATAGAATTCTTAGTTTCAATATGTTTGTACTAGCCTAATTAATGTGACAGTGTGTTGATGGTGTTGAAGGAATGTTTAATATGATATGATATTCCTTTATGGTCAAGATGACATCTTTATCCGTTATGGTACTATTTGATGATTGAACTAAATAATTAAGAGGATAAGAGGTTTGTTTGCTTGAACTAAACTGATTATAGATGTGTTTTGAAGTTTACAATAGCTTTGCAAAGTGTGTAAATTTGTTTTGGGCTTCATTTATCTCTAGGATTAGTTATCTTTCACTTTCCCTTCATTGTCTAAGTTTTTGGGGCCAACATATTTGGTCATCTTACATTTCATGTTCGTACATTTTAATGTGGTTGATTTGGAAAAGTCTTTTTGAGCATGCAAAGGATATAATGAAAGATAAAAATCATTTAGAATGTGAAAATTTTTTGGAAGTGCATTTGATTGTGAAGTGTGTGAGAAAAATGCCAAATGATTATCGAAAGAAATGAGCTGAAGGTATCTACATTCAAAAGTTTTTGAAGTTTCAAGTAGTGTGATAAAGGATGCTAATGGTACACATTTGTTGTGGTGGATAGTTATTTTTGTTCTTCATGTAATATTTTAAGGTTGTAGGCTCATCTAAATTTTATCATTAAAATTGAGTACTAAAATATCTTTGGTATAACCATAAAGCCAATATTTCAGGGAGTAGTTTCTTCCTTGTGTTTTAGATGTAAAATAATTTATGTAAATTATTCTATATTGCGGCTTTTCTCACTGTAGTTCTTCCCTAGCCAGGTTTTCCATATAAATCTAGTGTTCACTTATGCAATTGTGTAGAATTTGTTATTCTTTAATTGTTACATTGTTGCTTATTCATGAAGTAAATATTTTGACATAAGTAGTAAAAAATTTAAGGTTTTATCATACAATTTATTCAACTCCCCCCACTTTGCTGTCTTGTGTGCTCAAAAATAAAGAAATACTATAAGAAGATCAAAAGAGAGCTTGACAAGTGTCCATATTATAATGAATGAGACAACACATGTTGAATAAAACTCAATCTAAATTGCACTCCTATGTTCAAAGAATAAATGAATAAAGAACCTTTATATAACTAATTAGATAATTTTTCCTAATTACCCCCAACATATTTTATTCTTTTGGCTAGCCTCATACTTTACCTACATTATTTTATGATATGCTACAATATGCCATAAACTATTGATCATGCATTTACCATTATCTAGATAAAAGGATGAATTAGGGAGTCTTTTAGGTTTCATTGCTCACAAAAAAGTTATGTGGAATGATTATATGGATATTTTCACTAGAAAACATACATGAATATCAAAACTTAATATATTGGACTAATTTTTGTGGTAGTAAAGATTATTGATTGAAGTTTATTACAAAACTTGGTCAAGTAAATCTATATTATTTTTTATTCAATGGAAAGATATCTTGTGGTGGAAACAAATTTGGAAGGCTGACATTCCTTTTAAAATGACATTTTTTTGTGTCTCTCTCTTAATCATAAAGTCTTAACTTTGGATTCACTTCAAAGAAGTGGATGGTAGAGCTCTAATAGGTATATTGTAGAATGTAGAGGTTATATAGAAATGATTGAACATCTACTTCAAGATTTCTCATATTTTCAAATTGTTTTTGTTGAGCTTGCTATTATATTTGGATTCTCTAACTCTTGCTAGGAAAATACACTTGTTGATTTCTCAATACATTTGTTTGAGGCAAATAATAATAATAATAATAATTTAAAGCATGAATTTTTTGGTGGCCCTAAGCACATTATTTTAAAAACTATTGTATTCTATTTTATCCTCTTGCCATCCCTATTAGATTTGACTTTGAACTAACAAAATCATAAAGAAAAATTCAAACTACCAAACTAACTGTACCCTACCAGTCGTTGTCCTAGGAACACCAGTCCAATATTCCTAATTCAACATGCAATGAAATAGTAAAAAGAAGGTGTGGAAAGGTGAGCAATAACTAATACAATGTTTTTACATTGAGAACCAATCCCAAACACATTTCAATCCATCCTAGGAACTCACTATTCTTGGACTGTACCATGAGATAGAGAGTAAATTGCAGAGAATAAATATAGTTTTATTGATAAAAAAAACTTCACTGCAATACTCTGTCTCCCAACACCAACTACATACATCCTACCCACGTCTACACCTACCAAATAGGCTTCCAAATATGGTTACCTTAAATGAGTATTGACTTAATTGAAATTAGTACAAATAATAAATTATAAGTCATAAGGTTTTAACATTATTATGTAATTTAGTTTTGCTTTATTCAATGTAAACAATGGAGATTTGAGTTTGAATTTTTAATAGATATGTTATACATTTATATGTATCATTGTTTAGTGTTCAAGTTAAATAATCTATTATAATTTAATTAAAAGAATATGAGCCGAGCAATTGGGCACACAATGGAATTCTAATCATAAATTTTATCGGCTCATTGTTGAATCTAATTTTAATGCTTATCTAAATCCCATCAAACTTGACCCACTCAATTGGATTTGCTAGAATTTACTTGATTATTAATGTTGGATGCTATTTTAATACACTTGATATAGAATCTACAAGTTTCAAACAAGTCATCCTTCTTCAACCAACGAGTCATTCCATACAAGAAAGGCCATGTTTGACGATATCAACGCACAACAAAATAGGGAGACAAATGCTAGACCATGGTCTAACTTTAAAAGAAAAGGTGACAGAAAATGTTATTATCCTTGCAAAATTTGTAAGGGCTTAAAGACTCGAAGATATCTAATCAAAATAGCTGAGGAACATTGTAGGCAGCATGGTCACATTGAAGGGGGAAATGAATTTCATCCATTGTTATGTATTTTAATAATTTATAAAATACATAAGACATGATTTGATGATGACATCATGGTCATGGTTAATATAAGGTCATCATTTTCATATAGGTCAACCACCTCAGGTTTCATGTTATGGACCATGACAATCCAGAGAATGTGGATTTCCAGATGAGGGAACATGGAGGTGTGAATATAGAAGTAAAAGGTAATGATCCCATGAAAGAAGACCATGATGATCAAGAAGATCACGATGATCAAGATGATCATGATGATCAAGATGATGATGATGATGATGATGATGATGATGATGATGATGATGATGATGATGATGCAAAACCTTGATGTACCTATACTTGAGAAGGCACAAGAGCACCTATATGAAGGCTCCCAAACAACTCTTCTTGTCATATTGTTGTTGGTGAACCTGAAGGTTATGAATGGTTTATCCAACATAGCAATGACACATATGTTAAGGTATGCCATCTTTTTTCATTATTTTAGCTGTAATTCCCTTACAATTAACATTGGGTGAATCGTGTAGAAATTAATATTCTTTAAATTAATAAATTATATTTTTGGTCATAGGTTGATAGATGAGTGTTTGTAACCACCATCAAACATTCTACCTTGCTCGTACTGAGAATTATCTGCCATTATGAAATATATTGGAATGAAGTATCAAACAATACATGCATGTTCAAATGATCATATTATATATCATAAACAACATGAATTTGCAACAGAATGCCCTATTTGTCATATTAGTAGATATTAATCAAATCGAATAACAAAAAAGGTGTCTCGCAAGGTTCTTCAATTTATTCCCATTATTCCACGTCTGTAATGATTATTCAGGTGCAATAGCTTGGCACAATTTATGGATTACCATGCACATAATAGAATTCAAGATGACATTATGTGAATGTCTTTGGATGGTTCAACATTTAAGGAAATAGAGGAAAATTGGCCACACTTTAAAGAAGAACCTCGTAATCTCAAGCTCTCATTGGAAATGGATGGTGTCAATCTATTTGGAGAGATGACATCTACTTACTCAGTATGGCATATTTTTGTTATCAACAATAACATTCCTCCTTGGATGTCCATAAAGAGGGAGCACATAATGTTGGCACTGATTGTTCTAGGTATTTTTTCATTTAATAGTCATCTAAATTAATTTATTATAAATAATCCATCAAAATGGTCATAATAATTATGTAATGTTTTTGTTCATACAACTAGGTAAGTACCAAGTTAAAGATATCAATGTATATATTGAGCCCCTTTATCGACGAGTTGATGGTGTTATGGAATGGGGTCACTATGTATGACATCTGTAGACCAATAGAACAAAGACAATTTCAATCCCATGCAATGCTTGTATGGACAATACATGATGCCCCTGGGCTAACACATTTTTGTGGTATGTTCTCCTCTTAACACCTCTTTTTTGGTATGTTATAGTGCTAACACAAATTTAACATATTTAATTCAATTATACATGATTTTGTAGGTCTTTAGAAAGACGGAAAATTTTCATGTCCAGTTTGTGGTCCAAAGATGAAATCTCATCATTCAAAAAGTTTAGGAAAGTAGGTGTTCAATGAGAATAGACACTTTCTCCACAAAAACCATAAGTACCGAATTACATAAAAAACATCTTTTCAATGGGAAAGAAGAGACTACATCAAAGTCATGGAGAATGATACCTCACCTATAGAAATTGGAATATGATAAAATAAATCGTCGAGGTAATGTCATTCCATTTGATGGTTTTTGTTTGAAATTTATATTTTGATATTGTGTTTTATTTACTGATGATATAATTGATGCTCATGAAGGTCATCAAGGCATTAATGACCAACTTACAAAAGGACTAAAAAGTTATCCTACTCAATTTAGTAGGTTGTCTTACTACGAGCAACTCCCAATCATGCATTTGTTTGATCCTATGCATATTGGAAAGAATGTAACAGAGACATTATGGAATATCTTCGATGGAAGGCGTGACAAAGACAAAATTGTCAAAATTTGTAGTGACATTGAAGAATCCAACCATACAATGAAAAATGTCATTCGATCAAATAACAATGGAGACCATATTGATACAAGTGCCCTTAGTTGGTTATTATCGGAGCAGCAAAGCAATGCTATAAAAGAAGTCATAAAAAAATATGATTTCCCATAGGGTTTGCTGCGAATATAAATGATCTCATATAAAAAAAAAGTAAATTTAGGCCAAGGATGAAAACACATGATTGGCATATATTTATTAAGGTAATTCACGTTATTTTTTATTCACTATATATTTGTATACTACATGTAGTTTCATTGCATTCTTTTATAAAATATTGATAAGATCATTTTACAAATATAGCAGTATATTCTACCTCTATCTCTCTCACACCACTTTGCCAATAGTGTCAAAAATGTTATATATGATCTTGGAAAATACATGAGGTGGTTGTCATTAAAAAAAATCAATAAAGAAGATATAAAATATTGGAAGAGGAAAATTCCTCATCTTATGTGTGAAATGCAAAAGTGTCTACCTCCAACTTTTTTCAATGTACAAGAACACTACCTCATACATCAAGTTGAGGAGATTAAATTGTGTGGACTTGTACCAACTAGGTCAATGTGGATGGTTGAGAGACACTTGAAATTTTTAAAAGGCTTGGTTTGACAGAGAGCACATCCTCAGGGTTCTATGATGTAGGGATATATGGTATACGAGACCATGGTGTACATTAGTGAATATCTTCCTAAGTTTGCAACAAAGATCCATGTAGATTGTATTTGGGATCCCAACTCCATTACCAAATTTGAAGGGGAGTACTTGATGGGAAAAGGTAGATTGAGGAAAGTGAGAGGTAAATATAAGATGTTGTAGTTAATTAATTATTATAAATCTTCAATATAAGTTATTTATAATTGGTGTATTTTTTTTATAGATTTGGTCGAGAGTGGGATGCAATACATTTGTATATTGTGAACAGTCTTGATTGGATGATGGTATGGATTGAACGATGTTAACAAAATAGTTCCTCATTAACATAAGAAGGTGTTGCTTCATTAGTTAGAGAAGCTCATCATAATGGAGATTCTAATGTTACACCAATGGTAATTGATCTAGCATATAGTTTAAGACGTAGAGGGGTATGCATAAATTTATTAATGATCATGACTTGTATGTTTCATATCAACTCACGATGCAAATAATTTTCACACACTAGAAAAATTGCAGGTCAAGCACCACAAATCTATGTACTATCATGGCCACAAATTTCACATAAAAAGTTGGATGACACGAAAAAAACTTTTGATTCTGGGATAATTGTAATTTTTGAGGTCACTAATATATCATCTAGAAATGACATACATCCTCAACAATCTCAAAATTGATACTGTGGCATCTTGGATGATATAATTGAGTGCGACTTTAACTCCTTCAAAGTAGTTCTATTCATCGTCAAATGGTACAGGCTATGACTGAATCAAAATGATCCAAATAGAACTGTCATCAACATGATAATGGATTTACAATGATTAATACAAGGTCATTTGAGCTAGTTGAAGATGAGCCCTATGTTCTTTCAAGCCAATGTGAGAAAGTGTTTTACTTAGAGGTTCCACATAAACAGGGTTGGTCATTTGTTGTTAGACATGATCCAAGAGGAAGGTCGATAAAGTATAATGTTATGGAAGAAGAAGTATTGAAGATGATGAAGAAGCACCAGATGATGAAGATCAAGATGATGATGATGATGATGATGATGAGGATGGCGATGGTGATGGTGATGATGATGGCGATGATGATGGTGATGATGGCGATGATGATAGTGGTGATGATGGCGATGATGATAGTGGTGATGATGATGATGATGATGATGATGATGATGATGATGATGATGATGATGATGATGATGATGATGATGATGATGATGATGATGATGATGATGATGATGATGATGAGATGGATGAAAAAGATGATCGATGACATGATTGAAATGTACAAGGTATATAGGTGATTTATTTATTTATATATATTTATATTAATTAGTATATATGTTTAATATTGATTTATTGATTTTAATTCTAATGATTACATATTTATTGTGTTCAATTATAATGATTACAACATATGTGATTTATAATTACCAATATTTTTCTTACGATGATCAATTAATTGTTGCTAATACATGTATATATTGTGTTTGATTGTCACCCTTTTTGCAAACAGACAATTTTCTATAGACATTTTGACCCCTTTTTTTGATGATCTTGCATTCCATATATATAAGGTAAATTTGTTCATGTTTACGATGTTGCATATTGTTCATATTGTCTTCTAAGTTATTTGTAGCATATGTATCATGTATTTTTTAGCTAACTTAAGATAAATGATTAACATATGTAGTAAATTTAACCCCTTTGGCATGGATCATCCGTAGTGACATGGATCAGTAGGTATAAGTCAATAAATAGACATAATTTTTTTATATTATTCTTGTTTATCACTGAGCACGTATGTTATAAATATATATATTATATAATCATATAATGTATATATAGACAAAGAAGAACTGTATAGACATATAATTATATAATCACTTTCAACTTAGTACATTTTATATCTCCCACGTATAGACAAAGAAGAACCGTACGTATGGGTCACAACTTGATTATTCTATATATATTATTTAAATATTATCAAAATTCTATTTGAAGTGGGGACGTGACAATATCTCATTTGGTGGATTGCAGGACCCACCAAATAGGTACTTGTCAGATCTATCTACATCAAATGAGGAAAATGAGGGAATGGTAGATGAAATTTCTACATGTAGTATGGCTAAAATGCAGAGATCAATTAGAGGTCAAAAGATTAGAAATTTTTTTGATAAATGCATGCAATTTTTCCTTGCTAAAGGGGGGTTCATGTTCTTATGATGATAAGACCAAAGGTGACATCAAGGTACGCGACCTTCCTCAACTAATAAGCAACCCAATTGCATATTTGAGGTGCATGAGGGGAATCAAGTTTTTGTATGTGCGATAAAATCAATAAGTGTAGGGGAAGAACTGCTAATAGATTACCATTTAAATCGCATAGATACAAACAAAGTTACTATCATGAGGGTGGTAAGTACTATATACCATTTTATTAATAAGTTTTTTTTGCTAAGTCTATTGCATTTTGTTGGCTGAAGTTTTTATATTTAATCTTTGTCACAAGATGATATGGATCCCCCACATGATAGAGGTCATGAGGATGCTCCTCCCACCCATTTTTCGGCAATCATAAACCTTATTGAAATTGTACAAATTAAATAGTTGAAAAATGCTATATTAAATTAAGTTATTGTATTTAGGGTTTTGGATTTTTTATGATAGTTTTATTGATATTCCTATCACAATTTGATGTTCAAGATAGGGAAAAAGTACCTGTAGCAACAGAGGCAATAGCTACCCCTTCTGATGATGATATCGTAGAAATGCCTAATATAACAATTATGTTGAGGAAAAAACTAAAAAAATCAATTTAGAAATTATGAGCATTTTGGATGAAGCAAATCCAACTGAGGAGATGATGAAGAGGCTATCTGAATTGATGGCGCAAGCACATTGTTATGAAGTAAGCAGTAATGAATCTTTAGTTATAAGAAAATTTCAATAAACATTTATATTTTATACTCTTTTATGTTTTGAAGTAAAATATGTAATATGTGTTCTTATTACAGGATTGTTTAGAAACTCAAGTACCTGGTCAAGGACAATACGGTGAGGCCGGTAATAGTAGAGCTCCATCCACCTCTGGTAAAATAAATCTTTAGTTGACAAGTTATAAGGAATTTTTTCTTTGGAACATTCAAAAACTTCTTAAGTTAACTCTTACTTTTATTATATCAGAATGTCTTTGCTAACAATGTATTGTTTAGGTCATCAAGTGCAGGCAACTCCTCCTAGGACATCGACAGACATCCATTAGAGATTGCCAAGTGCAATATCAGCAACAAGGAGCATGCAAACATTGATGCCTTCATGGTCTATGCCTAGTAAATCTTTGTTTTTATATATTTGGTTTTGTGTTAATTATGATTTGATAATTTTTACTTTAATCTTGGGTGCATGACATAGTGGATTAATTTTGTGGAGTAGGAGATACACCGACGCCATTTGCTATGCCATATATAGATTAGAGTACATGTATTGGTGATAATTCACCATCATTTCCTAGATCTACCTATGTTTCTAGCACGTGAGTTATGCAGACGTCATTGTTGATTGATGATAATGAATTGATGCCTTTAAAATGTCCTAAGCTTCCAGGTACTTTAAAATTATTATTTTTTATATTGTAATATACATTTACCTATTCATAACAAGTTTTGGATTGATTACCCCATGACATATTTTGTAGGAAACTATTCATTTTATAAGACACTTTATGACTTCACACTAAAGATATTCGGGCCCACCATACATACAAGGTGGAACATCATTAGTGAACTAACCCTATCCCACTATTTTTTTTCATATCATTAATTGGTACAATATTTTTCCTTTCATTCAAGTCTTTTCTTTTACAATATTCAAGGTACACAACTTTAGTTAATTTTTTATCGAACAATTTTATGTTTTTTCTTAAAAGGTGGAACTTGCGAGACAAAAAATTAAAAGATCAGCTCATTAAACATTTAGAGCATGAGTTTGGTAGTAATATTTTTGAGGAGAAGAAAATTTTAGAAAAAGCTGCCAAACATCTTAAGACTGTGAGGGACTCATATAGAAATAGTCTCGTCCCGAACCCAAAGTACGAGTGTCCTCCCTTTATTCTAGTGAGGGATTGGAATAAGTTCATTTTGGGTGCAAAGGAGAAAGGGGATGCTCAAAGAGGAATTACACTAGAAAATGAGAGAAGAAGGTATGTAATAGTATTAACTACTAGTACAATGTAATAATGCATTAATTAGTGATCTTTATATCTATATCATCTAACATATTTCAAACTTTTCATAGGTTGCAGGGCACATCAAAGGCAACAAAGGCTAGGCTGCAAAATATTGGGCAACACAGACTTGGCTCTAGTGGATATTCCAAAATTAAAGCATGAATTGTAAGTAGCAATAAATGAATTGCAGAGAAAAATTATTTATAAAATGAAAATAATTTTGTTTAATCAAAAAATGTAGTGCTCTAAATTTAATTTAAAGGCCACAGTAAAATAGAAAAAAAATTGCTTTCAAGGAAGGCTATCAAGCCATGGCTGAATGCCTATGCCAAGCTTCCACTATCCCAAACCAAGAGTCTCTTGCATCATGTGCACAAGTAAATATGCCAAAAACTATATTGGAAATTGAATACTTAAGCAATAATCTATTTGATAATAATGTGCATGACATTGCAATGCAACCTCTTAATCGTGACATAGATCATACACCACATTATGAAGCCCCTGATGTGCATCGTAGTGTCGATGGAGGTTCTCATTTTCTATTTAAAACTAATTATGTAATTATTAATACAATTTAACATCTTAAATTAGACTTGGTGTAACCTTTTTGTGTATATTTTAGAGGATACAGAATGTTGTGTTGAACGAGTGCTGGAGGATGTTCAGAGTGATCATCATGTAGATCATGTGGCACAATCAGGTAAAGAAAATCTACATTTTGTTATTTTAAATTAATTATGTGTGAATTTAACTCATGATGAAGTTTTTATTGTAGCAGAGCCCCCTTCGGCGTAGTGGCCTTTTATTCTTGAACAGATGAAGAGGAGACATGCATTGCCATTAGAAATAGTAGAGGAGGGGAATGATGAGGACATTGATCTTCCTCTTAAAAATTACATGAAAAAAAATAGCAAGAAACCCAAAAAGAAATGTGTTAGCACGTGCAAAAAATTTCATGGCTCTAGCTCTTTTCCCCTGGTCTCTGCAGTTGTTTTTAGGTCTCTGGCATAAACCCTTAGTTCAAATTTTTGAAACATAGCCGTTCGTTTGAAAACCCTTTGTATTACCCTGGCCTTGTTCTAATTTCAAGTTAACTTTTTGGGTCACTTAAGGGTCCTAATTCACATGTGCTTAATTATTCCCCCCTTTGTCACGTGATCATGTGAATCTTTTTATTGTTATACGATCTTGCAACTAATGTTTTTGGGCCCCTTTTAGTATTCACCAATTTGCCTAAGTTTCCCAGGTTATTTTTTCCTAAGTTTGCAAGCTCGACAGTGCTTTAATATTTCCTAATTCATGCCCCTTAATATTTCCTGGGCCTGGCCTTCTGACACCATCTTGATTCAATGGTTGTCACTAAAGTGCAAGGGATTTGTTAGACCTATGTGATCTTACAACGATCGTTGATTCTCCTTTATGGTAGAGCTTCTCAACCAGGTGAGTCCGTTGACACATATGGACAAATGGTGGTTCCTCATTGGCCAAAAGAAGTAATAAAGTGGCAGGGTTGTGTCAGAATAAAGGAAAAGTTGCATGTTCACCTACCGATTTTTGCAATATGGCAGCTCGTGATTCGTTGAAATGGCCTATGTAGTAGGGTGGGGTCATGTTGTCAATTTCTTGATGATCTGGTGGTTGTCGCATGATTGCAAGGAATATTCTTCCCCTTTGTGATCATGTGAAAGCCATCGATTTTAGATCTAACATCAAGTTGTTAGTGGGACCTAGTTTTCGGATGCGTCAGAGGGTCCTGACATCTGCAGAAGATCGATGATGGGTGTAAGTTCTCATAGATTTTGTTAGAGGCTTGAGATCTTACGCTGGCCATTGATCTTACTTTCCTCATAAGTGATAAATTAACATGGGTCCACTGCCATGTTGGCACAGTTGGCATTCTCTCATTGGTCGATGTGTTACTAAGAAGGATCTTGTTAGTGGGGCCTGTAGAGAAGGTTTTTCAATCAATGGTCGGTGCATGATATTAAGGAAAATTCCTACCCCTTGAGATCATGCGCCATCCATTGATCTCGCATCTTACTTGGACATGTCAGTGGGTCCTATGTCAGGGGTGATCAAGCGATTGTAGCGAGTGATGCTATGACATGTGGTAGATGTTCAGGTAGGCCTGAGGTTATCAAGGGTCTTAGCAGTTCTGATAAAGTGTTTGGTGGTTCTGATATATTACAAGGATTTCACTTATTCGGGTGGAAAGGTGGTGGTACTCTAACTATTTTAGCAGTTCAGTGAACAAGCATTCGCATAATCGCTAAACTTTTGGGTGGTATTATAAAGTGTTTTGCGAACTGGTGGAAACCTTCAGTCACCAATTTGCCAAATGTAGCTGAGATGAGTTAAGTTCCTTTGGTCACCAGTTCACAGGGTTAAGCGGTGAGTTAAAATTTTATTTTGCGAATAGGATTTGCCTTGTCGCATGGTCACTGAGTGTTGACCCAAGGGTGGAAATTGTGTTAAGGACATAAAGACCACAAAAAGGGGAAGATCTAATGGTCATGACTTAAAGATAGCTCAAGTTTAAATATCGACCACTGATTCGCTGCTGGTGCTATGAAACTGACCGTTTCATTTCAAATTCAAATTTTTGAGGGTTTCCTGTGACTAGAAGGACTAAAATTGAATGCAAAAGCAACTGGAGTTGGTAAGAGATGATTTGTTTGCCATTGCAGTGTGGTCCAGGGTGTGCCATGATCATTTGCAAAGGTTTGTACTATGTGGTTTTGTGCTCAAGGTATGTTGCAGGTGGCCGAATAGGTTGACATTTTGGGCATTTTTGTGATTCTCAATACCTTATCAGTGAGATTTGTCATAATTGGAATCACTCTGGGATTTTTCTTTCTCCTTGTTTCTTGGGTTTCTTCTCCTGTAATAAATTTGTGACCATTTGGAGTGGGTTTAGTGGGTGAAACCCTAACCCTAGTCATCTATAGCTTGTTGCAACCTATTTTGGGTTTCCAAGACAACTAGGGGGTATATATTGTAGCTTTTTTTATTTTGTAAGGGTTCCAAAACTTTTTTTTGGTCCCTCATTGTTATTGATGGTATTATACTAAGCAAGGAGAGCCTGGATTTTGGGTCTGTTCTTTGGTATTTTTTTGTTTGGTAATGTGTTGATTCTGAAAATTAATGAGAATACACTTGAATTCTTGTCTCAAATCTTTGATTGTCTTCTTTTTTTGATTGTGGATTCATATATGTTAAGGTCACAAAGTGGATTACCATATGGTAAACAAAGAGTATTGTGAGATTAGCTTGGAGTTCCTAACAAAGTTAGGATTAAAGCCTTTAGGGTGATTTCAGTGAGTTCATTGTTAGATTGGAATTTGATGATCATGTTTGGGAGTGAGGGGAGTAATAGGCAAATCACTTACTCTGAGTTCATGTTTATTTGAGTTAAGGTTTTAGGTTGATATATGTTATTTAGTGACTCTTTTCCCTAGGATAAGGCACTGATATGTTCCTTGGAGGTAGTCCATCATCATCAATCACACACACATTCAAATGATAAAATATTTTAATCAGTTAGTAGGGGGTATATTTGTATAACATTTAGTGATTCCTTTCAAGAAGTGAATCAAGGGTACACCCACCTGAGCATCTTAGCTCAAAGTGTAGGGGGATCTCATTATTGATCCTTGTTAATTGGCCCTCTTCCTTGTGGACTTTGGAGTGGTGATAGAGTCAAAGTTGTATTAAAGTTATCCATCAAAGTATAAATCTACAAGTTGAAGATCAAAAGGAACTACCGACAAAATGATTATAATTAAAAAAATTTGGTAATAAAAGAACGTTGTCTTAATGGATGTAATTTTGTACTAGTAATGTTGATGAATGATGTGTTAATGAATTATTCATGAATCTTGTGTGTTAATGAATTATTCATGAATGTTTTGTGCTAAAGAATCTTATGTGTTAATGAATGTTATCATGTGATTATAATGATTGAATTATATATTTCAGAAATGGATAAATGAATGAATGTTATTAGATGTTAATGGGGAATTTAGAGTGATGTTAGTGGGGTGGGGGAGGGGCCAAATGAGCTTACACCTTCACGTGGTTGGCCTTGTTAAGTATAGAATATTAAACTATTCTCAAAACCAAGTGAATCTCAAACTTTAAAGATAAGCTTAGAATTAATAGTGACAGCCAATTAGCAAGTCAAAATGAAGTTCATCGTTATAGGTATCTTGCATTCTCAATGTTTGGAGCTTTATTAAAAGCACTGTTATAAACATGTATTACTATTATGACCTCTATGCATATTGACACTCTATCACTTTCGTTACATCTTTATCCTGCATTTTTTGTTATTGCAACATTACTTACTACTGTTCTTACTGCACTCTTCACAGTCTAAAACAAATCACTATTTTAGATCCTTGAGCACATCTTTGTTCTTTGATTGTGAATACCACAATGTTCTTTGACAGTGTACACATCACTATTTTTTGAAACCTCTTTTTTCATTATCAATCCATCTATAAACACTAATTTGTTTGTATATGTCACTTTCCTTTAGACATTAAACCATGGGAATGACAAGGACATTGATGAGTTTCTTTTCCTTTCGACAATGACTATCAATTCTCAACTAATGAAAATGTGAATAGCTAATTAATGAATGGTCTCGTATTATTACCTTTTTAGTTTTTAAAGCATAATGTCATGTTTTAATATTGTGTAGTTTTTTTTCTTATGTCAAAGTATTCTTTTACTATTCTAACATTTCTATATGCTTGTGATTTGTTTATCTTGTTTCTTTGTAGTCCTTGGTGCACTTGGGGAAAAGTATGATGAGGCAATGAGAAGAAATGATGTGAGGGAAATTGTTGTTACTGGTATGTATGCCCTTTTAATATCAACACTCAGTTTCTTAGTTTATATTTCCAAAGGTTCATTGCATTACATGATTTGTCTTAAGTTTCCAATTCATTCTATTTGTGAAGTCTTGTCATGCTCATATTTCAATGCCAAAAGCACAACTTGGGTTGCCAGAACTTTTTCTTGGAGTTACTCCTGGTTTTGGCGGTAAGTGTTGGCACCTTTCTCTTGGTTGTGTTTGGATGTGCTGTATGTAATTCGTAATAGTTTGAATTTCTGAATATGAGAATCAAAATTTCCTTCTGATTGTAAAGAAAATAACTATAAGCATTATGTCTTTGTATATGAGTTACCATGAATCAAAAGACCTTAAATAGACTTATCCCCATGTATTTTTTTACTATAAGAACATAATTTATGACAATTTTAGTAACTATTCTAACATTTCTATATGCTTGTGATTTGTTTATCTTGTTTCTTTATAGTGATGGAATATGGATGAAGTGACTGAGAGGGGGGGTGAATCGGTCAACTATAAAACACTTCACAATTAATTCTTTCCGGAACCCTTAGGATATCTTAACAATGTTATCTGTTTTAGCACTCGGTAAATAGATTGCAGTAATATTGAAGATGCAGAAAGTATTAGCAAAATTATCTTTAGATATTCATTAGCACATGTATATGATTGAGAAAGCAATTAAGAACACAAGAGACACAAGATTTAACGTGGAAACCCAATATGGGAAAAACCACCAATGTATCTAGATACTGATTTTTCACTTTTCTGAAGTGATGCCCGGTTAGAAGCCAACCCAGTAAAAGGTTACAAAACACACTGTTAGGTGTGACCTTGTTAGAGGATTTAAAACACCCTGCTAGGAGTGGCCTAGTAAGAGGTCTTGAAAACAATTCAATGGAATTTTCACCTTGTTAGAGGATTTACAATATGGTTGTTAAACCAACTCGGTTAAAAGATTTAGAATTCACTGTTACAATGATAAGAAGGTAACAATGAAAAATGACCTGTATAATAATGCAACTGTCTTGCTGATTACAGATCTTTGTTCTGCATAAGTCTGATCCTTTCTGATCGAATAAATCTCTGCTGCACCTCAAGGATATCTAGATATCTAAACATCCATAACTTTCTATAATCTTTCGGAGACCAAGGGAACTCGGTAAACACCGACAATCCTTTACCTTCGATAACCGACTGAACTCGGTAAACACTAACTTTTCCTTCGATGACCGACTAAACTCGGTAAACACTAAATTTTCTTCGATGACCGACTGAACTCGGTAAACACTAAATTTCCTTCGATGACCGACTGAACTTGGTAAACACTAAATTTCCTTCGATGACCGACTGAACTCAGTAAACACTAAATTTCCTGTCTGGCAGACCGACTGAGCTCGGTAGTAACTGGTTGCTGCGAGCTATGACATTGTGTGACATCAAAGACAATACATAATTGAGTAGCAATTTCCTTCAGACAATTGTTTCCAACAATCTCCCTCTTCGGAATTGATGGCAACACAATATGTCATATCATAAGAAATTTGAAAGAGTTAGCTCGGTTCAGATTCAAATTCCCTCTGTCAGCAAACTTCCTATATCCTAAAAATTCTTCCTTCTGATTATTGAAAATTTCTTGAAGTAATAGCAAAGACATAGCAAACACTCCCTCTTTGACAACACATGCCAAAGACAATTCACATATTACCGGTGAAAATTAATGTACCTCAAGTACTGATTCATATGTAATGATTCCTTGAATATGCTGCATCAACTGGTTGATTTTCAATCATTTTATGTTTGATGCATCACTAAAACTATATTTAGTGAGCCTCGAATAGGGGAAAGACCCCTAACTTACCTCTTAGATACACAAATGCATCCTCAGGTAATGGTTTGGTAAAATTGTCTGCAATCTATTCTTTTGTATGAATATATTCTAATATGATTTCCTTATCCTGCACCAATTCTCTGACAAAGTGATATTTAATAGCGATGTGCTTGGTTTTGGAATGCATCACTGGATTCTTAGAAATGTTTATTGCACTGGTATTGTCACAAAATATAACAACTGGTTCTTTGATTTCAACCTTCATACCTTCTAATAGCTATTTAAACCAAACAATATTTGAACAGTTTACTGCAGCAACAACATATTCTACTTCAGCTGTGGATTGAGATGTGCAATTCTGCTTTTTACTAGTCCAGGATACCAGTCTTTTTCCAAGAAAGAATGCTCCACCGCTTGTGCTTTTTCTGTCATCAATGTTTCCTGCCCAATCAGCATCAGTAAACACTTTTAAGTCTAGATTGCCTCCAAATTTATACCACAAACCATATTCTTCAGTTCCTCTTAAGTATCTTAAGATTCTTTTGATTGCCATCATGTGATTTTCCTTAGGTTTTGCTGAGAATCTAGCTACTATACCGACTGCTAAGGCAATATCAGGTCTTGTATGTACTACATACTACAATTTTCCAAACATAGATCGGTATAGGGTCTGATCAACTTCTTTTGAATCATCATTTTTGGTAAGTTTCAGTCCAGTACACATGGGTGTACCAACTGGTTTTGAATCTTCCATACCAAACTTCTTAAGTATTTCCTTAATGTATTTAGATTGATTAATGTATATACCATTCTTGCTTTGCTGAATTTGAAGACCAACAAAGAATTTTATTAAACCAAACATAGACATTTCAAATTCTTTGTTCATTTGCTATGAAAATTCTTTGCACTAATCCTCATTCCCTGTAAATATAGTATCATCCACAAATATTTCTGCCAATACAATTTTGTCATCCGGTCCTTCTTTAATATACAGATTGCTGTTATCATTAGCTCTTTTAAAATTAATCTGAATCAAATAGTTATGGAGTCTTTCATACCATGCTCTAGGAGCTTGTTTTAAACCATACAATGCTTTGTGTAACCTGCAGACCATGTCCCTTTTATCTGGATCAACAAAACCTTCAGGTTGTTCAATGTAGACTTCTTCATCAAGAATTCCATTGAGAAATTCAGATTTTATATCCATCTGATATACCTTAAATCCTTTGTGTGCTGCATAAGCAAGTAGAGTTCTTACACCTTCTAATCTTGCAACAGGAGTGAAAGTTTCTCCATAATCTATACCTTCTTCTTGAGAATAACCTTTACATACTAGTCTAGCTTTGTTTCTAGATACTTGACCATCTTCATTCAGCTTATTCCTAAATACCCATTTTGTTCCAATTACATTCTTATCTTTAGGTCTAGGTAAAAGAGTCCAAGTTTTGTTCTTTTGTATTTGTTCTAATTCTTCATTCATTGCTTCAATCCAACTTTCATTTTCCAATGCATCTTTGATATTTCTAGGTTCAAAGTCAGTAAGCAGACATGTACCTTTTAGCTTGCTTCTTGTCATAGTACCATCTGATTTGTTTCCAATGATTTGATCCGGTGTATGATGTCTTCTGACATATTTGGCTAGTATAGGTTCCTTGCCTTTTGAATGATTCATGTTGTTGTCTTCTAGGATCTCTTCTTCAGGTTGCTCGGGCTCGGTAGATATTTGCTCGGTAACTTCAGGCTGAGACTCAGTCTGAATTTCTTCCTGTGACTCGGTTTGAACTTCTTCCTGTGACTCATTTTGTGACTCGGTAACTGTGCTTGGCTCGGTAGATATAGTTTCCTTACTAATAGTTTTGTCTGCCAATGTTTTAGGTTCAATGTAAATGAATCTTCTGTAGTTCTCAGGTTCCCTTTTGCTTTCTTCCTCAATCTTTTCTGCAAACTCATCAAATTTTACATGTATACTTTCTATGACTTTGTGAGTAGATAAGTTAAGACATTTGTATGCCTTGCTTTTGTTAGAATATCCTAGGAATATTCCTTCATCACTTTTCACATCAAATTTATTTCTTCTAGATTCTTTTAAGATATAACACTTGCTACCAAATATTTTCATGTAACTTATATTGGGTTTATAGCCATACCATAATTCATAAGGAGTTTTGAATGTGTCTTTCTTCAGTTGTACTTGGTTCAAGGTATGAACTGCAGTGCTGATAGCTTCCTTCCAGTACTTTATAGCGATGTTCTTTTCTATCATTAGAGTCCTTGCACAATCCATAATAGATCTGTTTCTTTTTTCTGCTATTCCATTCTGCTCAGGAGTTCTAGGAGCTGATACCTGTCTTTTGATTCCTCTTTCAATGCAAAAGTTGTTAAAATCATGGGAGATGAATTCACCACCTCTGTCTGATCTTAAACATTTCAATCTTTTCCCTGTTTCCTTTTCTACTCTTGCTAAGTACCATTTGAACTTTTCAAATGCTTCTGATTTTTCTCTTAAATACATAACAGTCATCATTCTAGAATAATCATCAATGAAAAGAATAAAGAATTTATCTCCAGTATAGCTTTGTATTCCAATAGGTCCACATAAATCAGTATGCACAATTTCCAAAATTTCTTTAGACTGATAGTTCTTACTCTTGAAACTAGTTTTACTCATTTTGCCAATTTGACAATTCTTACATAGACCAGTGTCAGGTTTCTTCAAAGTAGGAATGCCTCTAACCTTCTTGAATTTGCTTATTTTTATCATGTTATCAAAATTCACATGACATAACCTTTTGTGCCATAGCCAACTTTCTTCTATTTGAGCAATAAAGCATGAATATTCACTGAGATCAAGATAAAATAAGTTACCTTTTGTTTGTTTGCCTGATCCAATGAGTTTTCCTTTTCCATCCAGCAGTCTTGCTTGACCATTCATGAATTCAACCTTGAAACCAGAGTTGATTAGCTGTGCTACACTTAGAAGATTATGTTTTAGTCCTTCAACCCAATAAGCATTATCACATATGAGTTCTTTGGTTAATGAGATTCTTCCTTTTCCTTTTATACAACAAGGTTCATTGTTTCCAAATCTTACATTACCACTATCACAGTCTTCTAGATATTAAAATTTTGTCTTGTCATCAGTCATGTGGTGTGAACATCCACTATCTATTATCCATATATCATCTTTACTTATATGAGAAATAAGTGCCATCTTATCTTCATCATCATCAGATTCATCTTTTATAGCAATAAAGATAATTTCTTCTTCACTATCATCAGAATCTTTAGCCATAAAACATGATTTCTTACCTTTATCCTTGTATGATTTGAAATTCTTTTTGCCATAGTACTTGTGACTTCTCTTCTCTTCCTTGACTTGCTTGTTTGGGCACCTAGCTGCAATATGTCCAATTTCTTCACATGAAAAATAGATTAAAGGAGTTTTACCTTTATATTTACCTTTCCCTCTAGAGTACTTCTTTGCGAGTAATGCTTCTACAATTTCAAGATCACTATCAGAACTTTCTTCTGATACTTCTTCACTTTCTGACTGAACTTCTTTAATTTTCTTGTTCTTCTTTAGTGAAACCTTGGCCTCAAATGCTGATTCAATATTTTTGGAACTAGGAACATAGTTGTCATAGTTGTCTAATTCAAAGGCTGTCAATCTTCCAACTAAAGCATCCAAAGTTATATTGTGGTTTGTTTCACATCTTCTTTCTTGAATAGCTGATACTCTTATTGCATAGATAGGGAGTAATGTTCTAAGTACCTTACTTATAATAGTTTCATCTGAGATTGTTCCTCTAGAAGCTCTAATTGCACTTACACTTGCTTTGATTCTTTCAACATATTTTGCAATGTTTTCATCTTCCTTCATATTCATCTTGTCAAACTGTCCTCTTAGGCTTTTTGCTTTGGCTTTTTTCACATTTGCATCACCACCATATATTTTCTTCAGTGCCATCCACATTTCATATGCAGTAGTGCAGTCTTTAATATCATCAAATTCTTCATAGCTGAGAGCAGATGCAATGTCTATCATCATGGTGTTGTGAGTCTTTTTATCTGCAATGTCTTCAATAGTTAATGCGCCATTAGGAATTGTGTATTCTTCATCAATGTATTTGCATCCTGAATCACCAATGGAAGCCAGATGAAGTCGCATGAGACCTTGCCATGCTGAAAAGTTATCTCTGTTGAGCTTTGGAATTTCCCTCTTGTAAGACATCCTGAACTTTAGCTTAGGTCTTTGAAACCCTTCCTGCAAGCACCAAATGCTCTGATACCAATTGATGGAATATGGATGAAGTGACTGAGAGGGGGGGTGAATCAGTCAACTATAAAACACTTCACAATTAATTCTTTCCAGAACCCTTAGGATATCTTAACAATGTTATCTGTTTTAGCACTTGGTAAATAGATTGCAGTAATATTGAAGATGCAGAAAGTATTAGCAAAATTATCTTTAGATATTCATCAGCACATGTATATGATTGAGAAAGCAATTAAGAACACAAGAGACACAAGATTTAACATGGAAACCCAATATGGGAAAAACCACCAATGTATCTAGATACTAATTTTTCACTTTTCTGAAGTGATGCCCGGTTAGAAGCCAACCCGGTAAAAGGTTACAAAACACACTGTTAGGTGTGACCTTGTTAGAGGATTTAAAACACCCTGCTAGGAGTGGCCTGGTAAGAGGTCTTGAAAATAATTCAATGGAATTGTCACCTTGTTAGAGGATTTACAATATGGTTGTTAAACCAACTCGGTTAAGAGATTTAGAATTCACTGTTACAATGATAAGAAGGTAACAATGAAAAATGACTTGTATAATAATGCAATTGTCTTGCTGATTACAGATCTCTATTCTACATAAGTCTGATCCTTTCTGATCGAATAAATCTCTGCTACACCTCAAGGATATCTGAACATCCTTCACAAATTCGCATACACCTTTCCTACTTTTCTTCTGTAAATCTTCTACTGTATATTTTCTTTCTTTTCTTTTTCACATTTGACCTTTTATTTATATGATTTTAGATTTGTCAAATCGACATTATTTAGTATAATAGTCGGCTAAATTAAGCAAACTCTATTTGCAAAAATCCTTCAAGGGCCGACAGTGCTCGGTGACCATAACTTTCTATAATCTTTCGGAGACCGAGGGAACTTGGTAAACACCGACAATCCTTTACCTTCGATAACCAACTGAACTCGGTAAACACTAACTTTTCCTTCGATGACCGACTAAACTCGGTAAACACTAACTTTTCTTCGATGACCGACTGAACTCGGTAAACACTAAATTTCCTTCGATGACCGACTAAACTCGGTAAACACTAAATTTCCTTCGATGACCGACTGAACTCGGTAAACACTAAATTTCCTATCTGGCAGACCGACTGAGCTCGGTAGTAACTAGTTGCTGCGGGCTATGACATTGTGTGACATCAAAGACAATACATAATTGAGTAGCAATTTCCTTCAGACAATTGTTTCCAACATGTAGTCCTTGGTGCACTTGGGGAAAATTATGATGAGGCAATGAGAAGAAATGAAGTGAGGGCAATTGTTGTTACTATTATGTATGCCCTTTTAATATCAACACTCAGTTTCTTATTTTTGGTGTAATTATAAGAAATCACATGATACATATCCCAAAATTTGGATTCATCACCTATGAATGTATACTTTTAATGAATACCAACTTGAGAATACTATGGTAATAACATGATTGAACACAAAAGATAATTTGATAGCTTGCATAAAAGTATGTCTCATTATAATAAAAATGAAGTGTACTAGCATGAAATCCTAATTTAGCTACTCAGGCAAGTCCATGAAAATGAAAGAAACCAAGATATGGACATTAGTCTTACTTTCTTTCACAAAATTGTATGCTTCTTCATCAAAAGCTTCTCCTTGTTTTCCTCTTAATAATTTACTCAAAGAATTTCATCCTGAAATAGCAAATTCGATTCAGTTTTTTGCTTCATAATCTGAAGGACTTCTACCTTGAACTATCAATTTCATTCAACATCATCACAAGCCCTTGTAAAGTACCTTTCCATTTGAGCATGGGTGATTTCAACCATTATAAACTTATTCCTATTATTTCTTTTGGCCATGTTGAATGAACTTTAGAAGGAACTTACAGAGTCCAAAGGGTTTTAGATGGTCGTTTGATGTTGCAATCTTATAGGTCTATCAAATGGAATTTGAGACATATGAAAATTTTAAGGTTAGTAGATATTTTATGATCTAAATTTAAGAAATTTCCCTCAACAATGTGACTATTGCAACAATTTATATAATAGATAATTAGATGATCAAGTAATCTTCATTACTCTTTCTTTTACACATAAATCAGTATTTAATTTTATTGGAGAAAAGTTAAGTAATCTACATCTTTAAAATAGCACTAATTAATAGCCATTCTCTTTGTCTATTATGTGGTTTTCCTTTCTAAGGGTTTGCAGGCAATATCAATAGTATAAGCTGGTCCATTCAAAAACCAAATCTATCTTCTCCTCCATTTAGATAACTAGACAATCTTTTGTTATTTGATATATTTGGAATTATAGGAGGATGGATGTTTTTTGTGTTTTGCAAAATTAGATACTATAATATATGAGATGTTATTATTAGAATAAATTAATTCTCTACTGGTTGGTACTATCATCTGTCAATACAATTGTTTACATTGCTCATCATTATTAAAAATCATAAGTATTTCAATGATGATTGCCATGCCCAATCCGAATTGATTATGATGATGGTCTTTGTTTCTGCTATATGACTAGTAACTTATATCTATATTGGTGATCAGGTCTACAATTAGAAAAGCCTAACTATAGAATCATATATGATCATTGTAACCCACCTTTCCTTCTATTTCAAGGTCTGTCAAATATGTAAGTGTCTTCCTTATGTTATATGTGTGCTTGTCTATCTATCTATCTACCATGATCTATATATGTCTAGGGTTTCAACCTGTCTATTTTTAGGATCTGTCACAATCTTGTTTGGTGGTCCTTCTAGGCTTAACTATACTGGTCCTCATATGTTTCAATGCACTTACTAAAAGAGTTAATGCATATGAGAAGGGATAATTTTTTATGTTCAGTTTTATATTAGGTATCTTATAGGATACCATTCCTGTGATGTCAATGAATGTCTAAACTCTTTTTGGTTTTGAAGCTTGTTAAGGCTATTGGCATTAAGTATGATTATCATTAGTGACAACACTTATTCAGAATCACAGTGCTTACCAAGTAGAACAGTGTTTACCGAGCAAAACATTGTTTACCAAGCAGAACAGTGCTTACCGAGTAGAATAGTGCTTACCAAGCAGAACAATGCTTACTGAGTGATGAGATGAGCAGCATTTATCAAGTGCCAACATGATAAATAGGGAATTCAATCTCTACTGAGTGACACTATATCTACCGACTCTCCAGTATATACTGTGTTTGAAACTACAACTGAGTGGTTAGTATGTACCATGCTTCCACTTCTACCAAGTGCATGACGATGCCGAGTAACACAGTGGATGCCGAGTACCAGAAAGTCACCGAGTTAGTTTGCAGTAACTGAGTCACTATATTTGGGCTGACTCAGTAATATTTGTGTTAGCTTGTTTAAGAGCTAACTTTGTAATTATTTTGTAATTATTTTGGATTGATATATAAACAATGTTTTATATCATATCCAAGGTGTGATATAGCGAAGTATGAAGAGGAGAGAAAGGTAGAGATAAGCGAATTACAAAGGGCTACAGTAGTATAAGAAGCAGCAAAGATCTATCCATCGCAGAAGGTGATTAGTACATCAGAGAATCTCAATTAGCAAGTACAGTTGCAAGTAAGAGATCTACTGTTACATCCTAATAGGTGAATCAACTTAAAATCCTTTAACAGGGTAGACTTAACAATCTTTGTAAAATCTCTTAACCGAGTGCATACTTTATTGTATGTTTGTAAATCCTCTAACAAGGTGGACCTAGCAGTCCTTATTGCTCCTAACAGGGTAGATCATCAGAAGTGATCATTGTAAGCCTTAACCGACAAACTTTATACTGTAGTATTGAAGTTTTGTGGGTATCATCCCCACCCTAGTTTTACTTTCTACTTGGAAGGTTTCTGGGTCGCCAAATCTTTGTGTTCAAAGTGTTATGAATGTTTTATTCTTTTTGTTACTCATGCATGTAGTCAGATTATCAATCTAATGTTATTAAGATCTGAATTTGTTAAAAGTTTTGAAGTTACTGATTCAACCCTCCCCTCTCAGTAACTTGGATAGTCTTGAATATTTCCAACAATTGGTATCAGAGCTTCGTGGTTCTCAGAATAAAGTTTGACAGCTTGAGAAAAGATTCAGGAAAATGGAGATATTTAGACTTAACAAAGTAATTGAGAATGAAAAGCTAGATCTGGAAATGGCCATAACTCAACTCAAAGAAGCAAGAGAGCATCTTTCCCTTTCCCTAAAAAGGAAGGAACTTGCAAATCAGATTAATGACCACCAATATGTTGAGGAAAACATTGAAGACTTTTTCCCTTCAACCAGCTCAGATGAAGCAAACAATGCAATTAAAGAACTTCTAGAAAAGAGTAGATCTCTGGAAGAAGAAGTAAGAAAATTGAAAAGAGAACAGGAAATTCAGTCAACAAGATTCTGTGAAATCTTGGAACAAAGAAACAAGATAAAAGATGAAATAGATGGAAAGAACAATGAAATCCAGAATCAAACCCTTCAGCTAGAAAACCTTATTGATCAAATCTCTAATGCAAATGAAGAAATCTTGACTTTGAGATTAGAAAATGAAAATATAAGAGACGAGCTGAGATCTAAAAAGAAAATCAATTTAAGATTGATGAGTGACCTAGATGCTAAAAGGAAAATCAATGAGAGAATGTTGAAATCTCAAGAAGATATGAATCAGGTGTATGAACAAAACCTTCATAGGCAAAAAGGAAAAGCAGGACTTGGATACAAAGAGGAAGGTGAATCCTCCAAACAAGGTACTCAAAAGAATCAGAAACCTACTTGTAATCACTGTGGCAAAATTGGTCATACTTCAAACAAATGTTGGAGCAATGGAAAAGAAAAATTCAATGGAAAATGCTACAGTTGCAATCAACATGGTCATAAAGCAAATGAATGCAAGGAGAAACCAAGATTTAAAGGAAAATGTCACAAATGTAGCAAACAAGATCATAAGGCATCAGAATGTAGAACTAAAACACCGAATCCAACAAAACAAATTATTACAGCAATGTTTGGTTGGGATTACAACACTTGGTGTAGATGTCATTACTATGGATAATATGGACACATTGGCATGAATAGTGTAAAGCATCACTTGAGAAAAAGGGATTCTACCATAAGATGTTATAATTGCAGTAAGCTTGGTCACATAGCTAAAAACTGCATGAATTTAGGCAAAGTTGAAGATGAAAAGAAAGAAAAAGCAAATAGCATTAGGAAGCAAATGAGACAACAATGGATTCCTAAACCTACCGAGAAAACTAGTCCAAGTAATGAAGTCACTCATGAAGGGAGTGGCTCTATGAACTCTAACTAAGTCTCCAAGAAAGCACTGGAACTGTATCTTCATAGACATATTCCAAAACAGTTCTTGAACTGAAAGGAAGAAAGATCTAAATTAGTATGCAAAATACAACAGGATCACAAGAAGGTCAGTATCAGTTACCACCGAGCAAGGTCAGGAGTAACCTAATTTCATTTGGTTACCAAGTAAGGTTAGAGACGTATGAATTCATATGTTCTTTGAGCTGTGGAATCTTCACCGAGCATTTAATACATAGTGGATGACAGTCTGTCAAATTCAATACCCTAATTCCTATGGAGCATTAATGACAAAGTTTTAACAAAAAGCATGAAATCAAGTTCATTCTTCACTGTGAATATTGGCATATTGAGCAGAGAAATTTATAGTGTGATCAAGCGATTCGAAGCAAAATTTTGAAGTAGAAATTTTTCTACCGTGCTACCATGGCTTCATCCAGCACCAAAGTAAAGAAAGGTTCAAAAATGTTAGTTCATGGAGAATGGAAAGTGCCAAATTTCAAACTCATGCCCACGGTTGTAGAAACCCTAGATCCGAGTGGAGCTCAGTCTCAAATTCCTCCAAAGGTACTTCTTGTAAATGACATTCGCAGTCATTTTAAAGGTACAATTCAAGAACTTGGAACCCTAGAGATAGATGTTGTTTGTGATGAGCTGTGTGTTGATGGTGTTCTCAAACTAGGACATAAACATTTGGAAGATAAGGGTTTAACACATATCACCCACTTGCCTCAGGGTTTCCAGATAAAATGGATAAGATATTTTCTAAGCCAAGTGCATGAAGGTAAAATTTGGCTTGAGCAACTAGTGGAAATAACAAAGAAGATGATTCACTGAATCACTGGTCTTCCCATGCTTGCCAAGGCTAAATCTACAAAAACCCTAGGTTGGGTAGAGCTGGAAAAGAAAACCCTAGCTGAATGGGATGGTAGAGGTATGAGAATTAACAGCATTACCGATGTAGAGCTAAAATTTGGCACATATGTAATAACTCACAAGATATACAGTTCAAGTCGGCAGAATAGTGTTCCGTATGAAGCAGTTGACCTAGCCTATAAAATTGTGAAGAACAATCTATCATTTGACCTAGCAGATTTTTTGTTGAAATAGTTCAACAAGAATATGGAGAGCATCCAAACCTCAAAGAACAATCCATGTAAGTTTGGCTCACTGTTGGTTTGTTTATTTTTCTATGCTCAAATTTTTTTCCCATCAAAAGGCATGGTAAAATGGAGAAAGGATGTGCCTATTCTTTATCAAATAAATGAGTATATTGCAGAAATGGGTGAGAATTTCACAAGCATAATGGATAACTATTTCAAATCTTTTAAGGAGAAGATGAATAATAGACTCCAAATTCCACTAAAGTTGGTGGAAGATTATAAAGATGATGTTTGTTTCATGGTTGATTGTGATAGAGTATAAATTTAGGCAGTAAGGCCCAGGATTGTATGGGTGAAACATCTTCCTTATGAGGTAAACATTGATGAAACAAAGGATATAATTGAAGCCCTAGTAAATCAACCTGTTGATCCAAAGGCTCTATACTTTGGAACATATGATGAAGCTAAGATAAGAATTGAGCTAAGCATAAAACTTCCACAGGTGATTAACAAAGGAAGAAAGAGGATGGCCAAGATGCAATCTAGCACACCTCTAATGTTAACCAAGGGCATAGGAGAAGATATTGTAGAAGAAGAAGAAAAGGATAAGAGTAAAGAAGAAAAGGATGAGAATAAAGAAGAACAAGTTCCTGTAAAGAAGAAAGGAAAGGTAGCTATCACCGAGGAACCTGAGCAATCCACTGTAGTATTCACAAGGAAAAGATCAAGGGGCAAGGTAGGTAAAATCAATGATGCCATAGTACTCAAAAGGCCTCCTCCCTCATTTGAACAAAAGATTAAGGATTTGAGAGAAGGATTTGGAATTTCAAATTTCAAATCTCTCAAATATGAAATTAGATCAAAGGCAGAGCAGTAGGAAATAGAAGATGTTGTTATTGAGAAAATGGGAAAATGGAAGTACTCACCTGATGAAATGGCTTCTCAAATTCTAGGTGTTCTATTGGATAAAGTCAAGTTGAGTTGGTCCAATGCAAGACAAACTGTCAAGGACATATATGCTCAAACCTTAAGACAGTTGATGCCAAGTTTGAAAGATAATGAAATAAATAAGGCATTGATAGAAAATGAGCACAAGATGACACTAAAATTCAATAGTTGTTTGATTTTGATCAAAGATATAGAGTCAGTTGTGAAGAGTGCAAATTATACTTGGAAAAACATCTATCATCTTCACAAACCGAGTACTGAAAATGTGTTAATTAAAGATATTGAAGATGACAGTGATGAAGAAGAAGAAGAAGAAATAGTTCAAATTGATAATGTTGTGATAGAGGAAGTAGGGAAAGAAGCTACCGAGGAAGCTAAGAAGAATGTTGAGGAAGATGATCCAGTTCAGATAGCTATAGAGGTAATTGCCTCACTTTACCACTCTCCAGTAAAAATTGTTGCATCTAGCCCAGAGAAAACTTCAAGTGTGATTGTAACAACTCCCTCAGATACACCAAATGTCCAATCATCACTAGCACAGCTCAATGTATCAATGACAAAAGTGGCTACCACTTCATCTACTGAGCTTCAGCCTCCTTCCACCAAGTTGCAGTCTTCTGTACCTTCTTCAAATTTGAGTTTTTCAGTAGTAAGTACTTCAGATTCTACAGTTGTAAATACTTTAGTTTTTGATTTATCAAGTATTCTAGTTAGCATCCCATCAGTCAGAAATTTATCAGTTTTCACTGCAAGTCCTACTATGTCTACAATAATTTCTACTACAAAGGCAATAAGTATAAAGACTCAACCGAGTACAAAATTTCTGAGTAAGAGTGCAGTAGAAGGTATAGATCTAGATGAGGAGATACAAATTCCCTAGCTAGATTTTGCAAACCTCACTGCATATCAAATGCAAACAGTTGGTGAACTCCTCCAGAAGAAAGCAAAGCAGAAGAAACTAAAAGAAGAAAGAGATAAGGAATATAAGATCATTGAGGATGCAAAGAACATTTTGATAGAAGCTACAGGTGTTGAAGTTGATTCCTCTCAACACATTTTGTTACAGTTCGCAGAAGCAATTAACAAGTTTAATAATGATTCCTTTGGAATAGACAAGTTGCTTGAAAAGGCTGAGAAGAAGTTTGAAAATAAAGTGCTTAAGCACATTGCTCAGCAAATAGCTATCAATCAGGCCGAGTTATCTTCAGTTTTGACTAGCATTGAGTCCTCCTATTCCAAGGTAACATCTCTTTTTGTCAAAATCTATAATGTTGCCGAGTTCTCAAAGGAGATTAAAGACAAAATAAATAAGATTGATGAGGATCTGAAGATCAGTGCACAAAAGTTGAAACTTGAACCTAGTTCAAGCTCTACACATCAGATGATAGTCAGATTCCTATCTGATAAGTAGTCAGAGTTATTGAAAGAAGATACAAGGATCAGATTAAAATTAATAGATATTCAGAACATGATCCTTCCCGTCATGGATACAATGCAGAAGCATATTGCATACTCAAAAACATTGATCCATGACAATCAGTTTTCAATTGCAAATCACATGATTGAACTCTCTACAGAAGTCCAAGTTGCAGTCCATACATGCAAGATTCTGTAAGAGAATTGGGATAGAACTCTATCACTAATTGGAAAGGTGCATTTTGATTTTCTCTCACGTTTTGGTATCTCCATGTAAAATAGTTGTATATACACCTTTGGCATTATTGTCAAAAAGGGGGAGAAAGTATAAATAGGAAATATGAGTGTATAAGGTGAAATAAGATATTTGTATATATACTGTATAAGGGAGACATGAAATGTATATATAGCAGTATGAGAAAAATAATTTTTTTTTGAATAATCAAAACCAATGTCAGCATGATTGTGTATATCAGTTTTGGGCAATAAGTGTTTTTGTCACTAATGCCAAAGGGGGAGATTGTTGGCATTAAGTATGATTGTCATTAGTGACAACACTTATTCAAACTCACAGTGCTTACCGAGCAGAACAGTGCTTACCAAGTAGAACAATGCTTACTGAGTAGAACAATGCTTACCGAGTAAAACAATGTTTACCGAGTAGAACAGTGCTTATCGAGCAGAACAGTGCTTACCGAGCAGAACAATGCTTATCGAGTGATGAGATGAGTAGCGTTTACCAAGTGCCAGCATAGTAAATAGGGAATTCAGTCTCTACCGAGTGACACTATATCTACCGAGTCTCCAGTATATATCATGTTCAAAACTACAACCGAGTGGTTAGTATGGACCATGCTTCCACTTCTACCGAGTGCATGACAATTCTGAGTAATGCAGTGGATGTCGAGTATCAAAAAGTCACTGAGTTAGTTTGCAGTAACCGAGTCACTATATTTGGGCCGACTCAGTAATATGTGTGTTAGCTTGTTTAAGAGCTGACTTTGTAATTATTTTGTAATTATTTTGTAATTGTTTTGGATTGATATATAAATAATGTTTTATATCATATCCAAGGTGTGATATAGCAAAGTATGAAGCAGAGAGAAAGGTAGAGATAAGAGAATTACAAAGGGTTATAGCAGTATAAGAAGCAGCAAAGATCTATCCATCACAGAAGGTGATCAGTACATCAGAGAATCTCAATCAGCAAGTACAGTTGCAAGTAAGAGATCTACTGTTACATCATAACAGGTGAATCAACTTAAAATCCTTTAACCAGGTAGACTTAACCGTCTTTATAAAATCTCTTAACCGAGTGCATACTTTATTGTATGTTTGTAAATCCTCTAACAAAGTGGACCTAGTAGTCCTTATTGCTCCTAACAGGGCAGATCATCAGAAGTGATCATTGTAAGCCTTAACCGGCAAACTTTATACTACAATATTGAAGTTTTGTGGGTATCATCCCCACCCCAGTTTTACTTTCTACTTGGAAGGTTTCTGGGTCACCAAATCTCTGTGTTCAAAGTGTTATGAATGTTTTATTCTTTCTATTACTCATGCATGTAGTCAGATTATCAATCTAATGTTAATAAGATCTAAATTTTTAAAAAGTTTTGAAGTTACTGATTCACCCCTCCCCTCTCAGTAACCTGGATAGTCTTGAATATTTCCAACAAAGGCCTTGTGTAGGCGCTATCTATTTACACCATGTTTAAGCCTTGGTGTCATTGTCTCACTTCTAAAATTGAAGATCTTAGTCTTGTTAGTATCTATATGATTATTGGAAGCTTCAATTATTTTGGACCTCTAGGGGGGACCTATGCATTGTATTTGAGGAAACATTGCATGGTGATCCTTGTTTGGAGGGAGGCCTTTTAGTCCCTTTAAATGGATCTTTAAGGTCATGAATAAATTTGTATTAGTAGGAGCTTCAATATGTAAAGGGAATTAATATAATCATGTAATGAAAAATTAGATATAGATATAAGTAGGTATTAATCATGTAGCTGCAATGTTTCATGTAGATTGTCTTCCTTAGCCTGCTCTCCTTGCAACTCTTACAGTTTGCAATGAGTCTATTGAAGGCAAGGGAATATCAATGTATGTCATATACCATCGATATCAATATCAGATCCATTTAAAAGTATATGTTCTATGGCAATACTTTGTCTATGATGGGCTTGGAAATTCATATTCTAATTAAATCATATTGCTCTAGCATCCAATCTTGGGATTCTAATTCACTTCCTTCAATTCTTGCTATAGGATTTACTTGTTTTATGACTTACAATGAACTAATGTTTAGATATAAAATATTTTACACTTTTTCTTCCATCTCCTATGATTTAAAAGGTGAAAATTACAGCTAACAATCTAGAAATCTAATCCACAATGAGGTGAAATTTGTCACTAACAATCTGGAATTTTGTGCCACAATGACATGACGTTTTCAAAATTCAATTTTGGGTTACACTTCCATTCAAAAATAGTACACTCTAAACTTTGATTTATTCAGTTTGATTGTGAAATAGACCACCATTTGAATATTTTGATTTAAGGAGTACATTCTAAACTTTCCTTTTATTTAGATGACTCAAATCACCCAAAACATAAAACCGTTAGCATAAATACTAGGGAAAAACTGAATCATTTGTAAAATGAATTTTTTCTTCCATGGAATCAATTACAAGAATTTGTGAATTGTGAAGTTTGGTGGATTGTAAATGGCACAGAATGTCTTTTGGTTAAAATCTACCTAATTCTTTATGTTAGACGTTGGTTAATGCATCATTTATCTATTTCTTACATTGAAAATATAAAGTTATATTCATATTCCCTCTTTATAGTTCATAAAATTCTATTCACCCAAGCCCTTTGAAACTCTTTTATGAACATTTACTACTTAGTACAGGCAATATTCAGGTACAACTATCATACCCACTTCAAATTTTGAGAATTTCTTTATGTAAAGTGGAGATATGAAAGGATAGAATGCAAATTCAGTATAAGCATGTCAAGATCATTACATAGTACCCATATAGACAGAGCCTGTAAATTATAGATAATCTACATGTACTAAAGAGTGTTATTTCTTGCCTCCAAATGAATTGAATTTTAAAGCCAAAGTATAATTTTCTATTTAGTTTTAATAGTATTTCTTATATGTTCAATATGATTTCTTTTTAGTAGATCATCTAGTTCAATATGCCACAAATGATACCAAATTTCCTTTTTGTGTTGTGATCAGCCCTCTAAGCAGAAAGTGAGAGGACCAATATAAGAAGTAAAACATAATTTTCCATTATCAATAGTATGCTTATACTATTCTTGAAGATGGTGCATTGAAAAGTGCTCTATCAAAGCTCCTCTTCTATTCTATTTGTATTCCATGTTGATTCCACTAATGTTTTGTCTTATTGATAAAAAATAAAAGAATTCATCCTCTCCTAAGAGAATTTTATTTCCACCACAACTTATAATATTTGTAACACTTTTGAGGGAGAGGATTTCTTAATTGTCTACATAATTTTTGTCATCTTTCGGGTGAACCAAATGGTTCCAACACATATTCTAGAAATCATTTTGAGGATATGTATCTTCCAAAATTGCAGCATATCTAGCATTCCATATTCCATGCACCAAATGGGCTAATTCTATAAAAAGGTATTCAAAACAAGAACAACAAGATGACACATATTTTTTTTAACCAAAAATTATTATTGGTCACTGTTTTGACATTTGCAACATAGTTTTTCCAACGAGAATGCTATGTGTTCATCATCTATTCCAACCATGCTTCGTCGAAATAGAGACGATCTTTCAATGATGTTTTGACAAGAATGCTATGTGTTTGACATCTATAATGACAAAAGTTTTGTCAACATTTGATCAAAATTTTGACAACATTTTGGTCGACATTTAGGTCAAAATTTTGACACAAGGTGCTTGATAATTCAACTAGGTTGAAGCGATTACTTCGACGATGATTCGGTTGATAATTGAACCATTAAGGAGGTCAAAATTTTGATGATGGTTTTTCCTATCGTATAATCAACAAAAAAAGTTTGACAATAGTTTTGGTCATCTTTTCGACCAATTGTTATAAAAAATTTGACTAATCCTCGTCGAAAAACAAGCTAAAATGTACTAGTGACCTCAGACACCAAATATTGATGAGCATATTTTTCCATAACTTTTTATTGAATAGTTTTTTTAATTAATTTTTAATTGACTATAAAGTACATTTTCAAAACCTTTGGTGTACAACCACAATAATTTGATGAAAATTTCATATTTTTCAAAATTAATCTTTTATCTTCAAGAGAATTGTACATAGATTAATGTCATATAATTTATTTTCCATTAAAAATAAAAATAAAAAGGTTATTAAAGTTTTAGTGAACCTCAGTATTTTACATTTAGGTACCACTTTTAATTAATACATAATGAAAAAATAGTAAAAACTATCATATCACTATGAAATTTACATTTTTGAAATCAGGATAGTGAGAACTCTAATTGATTTTTATTTGGTCAAAAAATACGATCAAGAAGGCCCTCAAAAAATTATGATAAAGTAGAAATCTGGCATTCTAATGCCTGAACCAAATTTTTGGAGGTTAATGCAATAGGCTTGGTTCCACCAAGCCTAAAAAAAACCTATTTTGAACTGAAATCTTAGGGGATCCACTCATGTCTTAAGAAATAGGTGCCCATTATTTAAAAGTCAAAAAATGGGAACATGTTTCTTAAAAAAAAATCAATGCCTAAAAATGCATTTCTAGTGGTAAAAAAAATTAAAAATAAAAAATAAAAATTACAAACGGGCACCCATTTTGAAATGGGTACATGTTTTTCAAAAAATAGGTACTCAGTTTTTGAATTTTGGATCAGGTGTTTCAACCTAAATTAGGTGCTCATTTTTTGAAAATGGGTTCTTGTTTCGAATGACATTTTATAATTCCACTAGACTTCTACCAAATAGGCACCCAACTTCTTGCACTTAACCTATAGTCTATTAGGAATTATTGGATAAATTGATTTTGTTATAAAATTTACAAATTATTTTATTAAATTAAATTTTATTATTTGTCTTTTAATTACCTTATGCATTTGGGATGTAAAAGGATTTAGTATGTTAGTCTAGTAGGACTTTTATCAAAGGCCACATTAGGAATTACTGATTATGTTTGTTTTCTTTGTATACTTGAATGAAGTTGATCAAATGAAACCCAACCTTTATGGTTATTGATTTTATGATGAAGTTTGTATAATGTCTTTCTATCACTTCTTGGAACCAATTTTTGAGCATTATGAGACTATGTTGACTTAGAATCATGATTTGAGATTGTTAAACCTAGTGTAGGTTATCTAGGTGTTAGAAGGGAAGTGGCTTACTTTGGAGGTGTTGGAGTTCGGAAGTGGATACCAAGGTATCCTTAGTAGGTTACTTAATCAAGTGATAATGTTAAATTAAATGGGGATTACAATGAATTAATAAGGTAATGATTCCTCTCCCATGCCTTGAGTGATAGTATAAGCTAAGCAAGGGAGTGGGAGAAGATGATTTCTGGTCCAATAGTGATTGTGAGTCTGGCATAGTTAATTTTCCTTTTCTACATGAGAGGATGACTAATCTACATAGAGTCACTAGGGTCAGGACTCTAGAGAGGCTACATGGTGACCTTAGAGTTGACTCACGTGATGACACTTCCTTGATTTCATTCTAAGTTTCCTACATGGGTTGTTTGCCTCTTGGATTATTATGTGTACCTTAGAATTATGAGTTGTACCTTTGAGATAGGAGTTTCTATGGTCCTTGATTAGTCTAATCAATTTTATGTTATTTCTATCCATTTGGGATTTGTTGTTATCTCCTCAGCATGATGAGAGTTGAACGGTGGGTTTCCATGAGGTCAGGTGGTAGTGATTCTTTTACTATTTGAGACACTGACATCCTTGTTCCAGTCCTGGATGATCATAGTTGCACTTACTTCCTTTCCTATCTTCTTGGAGTTCTATTTGATCTCATGCTTCTCTTTTGAACTTTATAATTTATTATAATCACATACCCTACGACATGTGCATAGGATGTTTGATGAGTATGTGCATTTTATCATTCAATTATATTTACGATGTAATATGTAACTCAGGGTTGTAATTGTACTTCATATTTTCTATGTCAAGGAACCCTTGAGATGTGTAATCTACCTTGGGAGATTATATTTATGGTTTATGTTTATGTTCTTATGGACTTTATTTTTTACTTTCGCTTGTTTATTCATCATCATTTGTAAGCATTTAAGAAAAAAATTATTCTGCAAACTTAGTAACATATTTTAGGTTAATATCTCCTGAGCTCCCTAGAGAGGGCATTAAAAAAGGATGGACCTATGTTGACAAGAAGTGCAAGTACCAATAGAGATATGCTAGAGATTGGGAAGCTACACAAGAAGAAGAAATAATGTTTGATGATGCAATGACATTGATTGCAAGGAGATAACCTAATGGTAAGAAAGATTTTCTTGTTGGACATGCAAATAATTTGGTCATTTTTCATCTAAATGTCCTAAGAGAGAAAATAAGATCAAATATAGAAACCTAAGAATGAAAATTACTGGTATGTTGATGAATAAGGAGAATTTTCATTTAAAGATGTAAACTTTTTAGAAAGTGATGATAAAAATGAAATGAAATAAGATTTGTTACTATTAAAGATTAAAAATTTGATGAAGAAGTAAGAGAAACAAAATATTTATATTCACTTGTAGAACAAAAATATCTAATTGGATTATTGATAGTGGATGTTCAAATCATATGACTGGAGATGAAGATAAATTTCTTGAACTTGATAAATATGATTGAGGAATAGTTAGAGCTGTAAATAATCCACCATGTTAGATTAAGGGAAAATGATGTATTACACTAGATGGAAAAACTAACATTGAAGATGTCTAATTTGTTGATTCATTGAAACATAGTCTTTTGAGTGTTGGAAAACTTATGGACAAAGGATATATGTTATATTTCATGGAGAAGACTTGCGTTATTAAATATAGTGATGGAAAACTAATTGGAATAGGTGTAAAGACAAAAGGTAAGATATTTTAGTTGTCTCCTACTAAAATGACATGTTTAATTGTTGAAGTGGATGATAGTTGGCTATGAGATAGGAGGTTTTTTCATATAAACTTTGATAACATTGTGAAGATCAAATCATCTAATGTAGTTAAATAATTTCCTAAGATTGTGAAGCCTACTAACATGGTTTGCAAGGAATGTGTTATGGCTAAACCGAGAAATAATTCATTTCTAAGAAAAATATTCACAACATTAGTCAAGTTATAGATCAAGTGCATATAGACTTATGAAGACCTACAAGGATAAAATGATTCTATGGTGAAATTTATTTTATCATTTTTATTTATGATTTTACAAGAATGATGTCAGTTGCATTTCTTAAACAAAAATATTAAGCATTTGAGAAGTTTAAGTTATTGAAAAAGAGTGTTCAGAATGAATTTGGCTTCAAGATTAAATGTTTGACATTTAATAGAGGAGTAGAGTTTACCTCAAATGAATTTAATAACTTTTATGAAGACAATGGAATTAAGAGAAAAATTTCAGCACCTAAGACAATATCATAGAATAGTATAGTAGAAAGAAGGAATAGATCAATCAATGAGGTAGCTAGAGCTATGATGCTTTAAGATAATGTATCACATATCATTTGGAGAGAAGTAATGAAGACCACGATTTACACAATGAAAATAGTTCAAATTAGACAAGGTAGTGGTAGGAAATCTTATGAACTTTGGTTTGGACATACACCTATTGTGAAATACTTTAGAATATTTAGAAGTAAATGTTATATCAAAAGAGATGATATTAGAAAGTTTGATGATAGAAGTGATAAGTAATTTTTTCTTGGTTATTCATTGAAAAGTAAAGCATACATATTTTTGAATCAAAGATTGAGGACTATTGTTGAGAGTGCTAATGTGAAGATTGATGAAAAGTTTAGAATTCAAGAGAGAATTCTTGATTATGATTCTGATGAAGATAAAAGACAGAGGACTAACATTAATCAGAATGATGAACATGAATTATTTTATGAAACTGACAATGATTTTTAGATTGAAGAGTTTAGATTGGAACCGAGAGTTATTGTTGAATCAACATCTAGAGAAGAAGCCGAAGATGAACTAGGAACACCTAAATATTTTGCAAGAAATCATCCTACAAATAAAATCATTGCAAGCACAGAAAAAGGAGTTATTACAAGGAACAAGGTAAATGAAGAAATAGGTTTAATATCCAAAGTTGAACAAAATATTGTAGATGAATTATGCAAATATGAATATTAGATGAAAGAAATGAAATAATAACTTGTATAGATTGAAAAGAACAAGACTTGGGAATTGGTCCCTAGACATAATGACCAGAATTTTATTGGCATAAAATGGGTTTTCAGAAATAGGATGAATGAGAAAGGTGAAGAGGTAAGAAACAAGGAAAGATTGTTATGTAAAGGACACTTGCAGCAAGAATGTATTGATTTTCAAGAAGCCTTTGCACTTGTTGCTAGACTTGAAGTAGTGAGAATTTTTTTGGCATATGCTTGTAGTAAAACTTTAAAGGTATATCAAATGATTGTAAAATCTACTTTTCTTAATGGAGAACTTGAAGAGAAAGTCTACGTTGAACAACCTGATGGTTTTTCTTAAAAAAATGACGATGATATAGTTTTCAAATTGAAGAAGGAATTGTATGGATTGAAGTAGGCTCCTAGATCTTTGTGTGGAAGGTTAGACAAACACTTGATCTCTTTGGGATTAAAGAAAGGTAATGCAGACAATAATATGTACTTAAGGAAAAATGATGATGGATTGTTGATTGTTAAGGTATTTTTTGATGATATTATCATTGGTGGCTATGATGAATCAAGTAATAAATTTTTAGAGGAAATGAAAGATGAATTTAAAATGTGCATGATTGGTGAAATGAAATAATTTTTTAGATTGCAGATTTAAAAAAGCAAGGATGGCATTTTTATATCACAAAGAACATATCTTAATGACTTGTTCACAAAATTTGGAATGGAGAATTGTAAAATAGTTGGAACCCCTATGGTAACTAGATGTAAATTATTAAGAAAGGATGAATTAATGAATGCAACACAAATAAGATACAACTCTATGATTGGAGAACTACATTACATAACTCATACGAGACCTGATATAGCTAATGTAGTTGGGATTGTAGCTAGATTTCAAGTAGAACCTAAAGAGACACATGTTGGATCTGTTATACACAAAGTATGCACCCTTGTTTCAAGCTCTCGTAGTCTTGATAACCTAGTATAACATGGGAATCATCTCTAGGTTGTGCGACCTATGCTAACTAAGATGAGACATCCAGGTTCTAGGCTAGTTCCCCTTGGATAATTACCTTAATTTGCTTCTAGACATGAAAAGTAAACTTTTGAGGGAAAGGGATAGAAGGAATGCAGAAAGGGAAATAACTAGAAAGCAAACTACCTACTAGGTGATACACTGAAAATATGGTATGAATTGTAGTATAAAGGATGAAATCAGTACACAATCTTAGGTCTAGGAGATCACAACTCAATGAATAGGCTTACATCAATATTTTATAGAGGGGTCTACAATAAAGAGATACTATACAAGGAAAGAGAGATATTTCACAAGGTAGTAGCACTCCTAAAAATTTAGACACAAACTATAACATGCAAAAAAACATTCACCTCTGTAATTGGGTATAAGAATGAGATAGATTGCCAGGGGTGGAAGTATACCCACAAAATCATTTTAATCAGATCATTCACAAGCATACACATAAATTGTAGAAAGAAAGAGGAATCAAGAACCCTAAAAATATCACTGAAACATACATATACTGAATTCAATAAGAGAAAAATCAGATAGGAAGGTATAAGGAACATGAAAGAATGTCACAATACACTTTGCAATATCTAAACAGTCAATGAAAGCTTACAATTGTAGAAGCAAGAGGGAAAAATGAATGCCTCAGATAAATTCTTAGAAAAATGGACTCTCTTTTACAAACTATAAACTCTGAGCTCTAAAAGCTCCAAAAATTAATTATATACATCTCCTCTATTGCACACAGGTAGAAGCCAAAATCTCATTATGGTTACATAAATCTGCATAAAATAATCCTACCCTAAACCTATCATTTCTGATCATAAATGTTCATGAAAATATCTCAACCGATCAGATATGTCTTTGCATGCCCCTCCCTGTACTGAATCTACTTGCAGACAAAAAAACTTGATCAAACTACCTCTTTGCATCTTGGGCCGCCATGAATGCTCAAATCTGGTACTCTCATAAAGTAAAAATCACTGAAAATGGCTGCACAAATCTCTACATTATTCTCTTTCCAATTGCAACTGGCCCTAAAATTATAAATTCTGAGCTACCCGCACTTGCAAATGTGCTCTACAAGAACATACAGAAGAAAACCCATGAAAGATACTATAATCCCTTCTTGAAAATAGTCAAAGGCCACATCATATTCAAGAGCCAATAGAAAACAAGCACATCACAGTCGAATGACACCTCAGAAGGAAGAAGAAACTTGACCTTGCATCAGATGGTGGTTGCATGATCGCATGGGATTGGAAGATCCCATGTGGTTATGCGACCACCCTTAGATCTTACCTCTTGCCACTCAAGATACTTAGGCCCATAATAAATGCCAACTATTACATCATGGACCAATAAGAAACCCGCACGTCAGATGGACCCACAACAATGTTAGTCAAAACACCCAAAGAATCAAACGGCTATTACATGATTGCATGGGATCAGAAGATCCCATGAGATTATGTGATAGTCATTGATCTTGCATCAACTAGCACCTCTATAGAACCACTAACCATTAGACCCACCGATGACCCTATCATCACCCATCCAGCCACTAAAAAATGGACATGTCACCACCTGAGGACCCACCAACAACTGTTGCAGTTCTGATACCACATTAATGGTTGTCAAATGATCGCATGGGATCAAGAGATCCCATGCAGTTATGCGACCACCGTTGGATCTTACTATGATTGAGAACTAGGCCTAGGGAAATATTAAAAGGCTAGGACATAGGAAACTTAGGAAATATTAAAGGGGGACCCCAGTGACAAACCTTAGTTGCATGATTGCACAACATGAAAATTACCTATGCAATCATGCAGCAAACCACTTAAATAGAACAAGGGGTCACAACCTTCTAGCATATGGGTTATTTGGATTTTAAGTGATAGGAAAAGGTAATGCAAAAATAGAAAAGGACCAAGGGTTTAGGGATTTTGGCCAAAACAGTAGATTTTCAAATAAAAAGGCTTGTAGACCAGGGATTAAACAACTATAGAGACCAGAGGAAAAACAAAAGGCCATAAAAATTTCTCAGGGTATTCAACATGGTTTAAATTGTAGACCTCTGCATGAAGCCTAGTCTATAGTAAAAAATAAATAGATAAGAAATTTTGGGTAACATTTTGGCGATTTCTGCTAGATGTCAGCCTGCTAGACATGGAAAACTAGTGGCCTTGACAATCTATTGGGCATGGGCTCATCTTAGGAACACAAAACTTTGATAGAGGGGAAAAACTTGAACTAGAAAGACAAGCTTGTGCATGGGCACTTTTTTGAAAATAGGGAACTAACCTAGGAAAGTAGGGAAAGAAAAATAAGAAACATAATTACAAGAATTTATAGAGAGGGATTAATCTCACAGCAGGGCTTCAAGTGGAAACCATTCACTGAAATTGGTAGGGGAACCCCTTCAAGTGTTGATAGCTTGAAAGCATTAGGTCCCTTGCTGATGCAGGAGCATCCTGGGTGTAAGAGCAATCTTGCATCACCCAAAAATATTTTGTTTTTGTATTCAATAAGGGCTATTTTGTGCAGAGCTGCTATTTATGGAAAGTTACTATTTTTGGTAATTTTTGTATGTGCTCAGAATGATCTAATTTCTTTCTTGGAGGTTCATTTTGGTCATATAAGTCTTCCAGTAAAGTTTCATTACCAGATCAAGTGTATACTGGAAGATATTAAAGATTTTTGGTATGGGCAGCAGGGTACAGAAACTTTGAACTCAGTTTTGAAAGCTTTAGAGGCCTCGGATGAGGTCAAAAATTTGGGTGACGGGTGCTTACATGGGTCAAGCCTGTAGAGCGCTTCGTGGCATTTTTGAAATGGGGTTATAATAGCCAATCGGGTCAACTGGTGATGACTTATGGTCTTCGGAAGTTGGGCCACCTGAAATGGCAGAAAATAATTTTCTTCAAAATTTATGTTCGGGTTTCAAAGGTTAACTTGAGCTGAATATGATGTAATAAAATGTAAAATAAAATAATTCTTAGTTTGGTCGGTCTTATTGGCTAAAATTCTGGAACCTTCCCAGGCGGTGGAAAATTGCCTATATAAGGAAGGCTGTATTATTGTCTTAGGCAGTTCAGAATAGTTCTGGGTAGTAGATCAGGGTAATAGTTTGAGGCTTTGTCCTACAGAATATTGTAAGGGAATGCCCATGTGGCTTTGCATATTGTAATTCTGAAAGTTTGTAATTCCACATTTGTGGAGATAATAAGCCAATTTTCTATTCTTGCATATTATTGTTGTTTCTCTATTTCTGTTATGTGTTTGTGGTATTAAGGGGAGCACCCTTCATCAAGTGGTATCAGATCAGGAGTTCTTGAGTGTGTAAAAAAATCGCCGACTGTGAGGTAGTTTGCACCAGGACCATGGTTAAGGTTTCAGTGCGCATCCCAAAAATACCTCCACGAAGAGAACGTGGTGGAAGAGCTGGTGCTGTGACACCTGAGGTTAGAGAGCTGCAGAGACAAGTGCGAGCATTGCAAGAAGAGATTCGCAGAGGAATGAATCTTCATGTCAGAGATGAAAGCGAGGATGAAGCCGAAGAAGAATATCAAGAAGGAGAAGCAGAAATTGTGAACCAGGAGGAAGAAAGACTTTTTCGGGCGATTTCTAATATTGGGAAAAGACCTAAGATTGAGGTTCCTACATTTTCTGAAAATCTTAACCTAGAAGAATTGATCGATTGGATCAATGAATGTGAGGAATATTTTGAGTATGAAGATGTTGAGGATCCTGATAGGGTCAAATTTGCGAAGGCCAGATTGAAAGGTCATGCAAAAATTTGGTGGCAAGAAATTCAATTGGAGCGAAATAGAAGAGGGAAAGATAAAATCACAAGATGGGATCGGATGGTGGATAAATTGAAGTGAAGGTTCATTCCTATTGATTATGAGCTTGACCTACTAAAGAAAATGCAAAGTTTGAAACAAGCAAGAAGATCTGTTCAGGAGTATACAGATGAGTTCTATCAACTCCTCATTAGAACAGGCCATGCAGAAGCTGATAAGGAGAAAGTTGCCCGATACCTTAATGGGTTAAGGCCAAGCATTCAGGAGGAGCTGAACCTGGTTCGAATGAATAGTATTGAAGAGGCATACCTGTTTTCCCTAAAAGTAGAGGAAAAGCTGAACAAGAAGTTTGAGAGCAGACAAAACGGAAGAGGTCACGGTGGACGATCTAGTGGATGGTCATATGGTGGCCAAAATGAAGATCTGAAAAAGAAGGATGAGGCCAGTAGCAGTCAGAATTAGTGAGGAAATAATTCCAATCACTTCCAGGATCAGAATAATAGAGATCAGAGAGGAAGAGGAAGACGACAAGGATCTGGAAGAGGTGGCTTCTGTGGAACATGTTTTCACTGTGGAGAAGAAGGTCATAGGGCATTTGAATGTCCTCAGCGCCAAGGCAGAATAGATAGGAGAAATGAAGGCCAGGCCAGAGTTGCACATATAGATGAAGATGCCAGATCATCAAATTTGAAAGATGCTGAAAGAGGAGAAATGTTGATTAACAGAAGAGTCTTGTTAAGTGGTGAGAATGAACCTGAGTAAAGGAGGAGCCTGTTTCGCACCAGGTGCAAGTGTGAAGGTAAATGTTGTGATGTGATTATTGATAGTGGAAGCACTGACAATTTGGTGTCAGAAGAGATGGTGACAAAGTTGAAGCTCAAGAGACAGAAACACCCACATCCATATTAGATTGCCTGGGTACAGGATGACCACAAGGTCATGGTCAATGAACAATGCCTGGTGAAGTTCAAGATTGGCGGATACCAAGATGAGGTATTGTGTGATATCATATCTATGGATGCATGTGATATGTTGTTGGGTAGACCATGGCAGTTTGATAGATGTGTTGTACATGATGGTCATGCGAATACCTATTCCCTGACAAAAGATGGAGTGCGACATAAGCTAAAACCATTGAAGGAGACTGAAGAAAAGGTATGTGGTAATGCAAGGATAACTTTTGTTGATGGAAGAAATTTCCTAGATGGTATGAGGCATGAGCATGTATGTTTTTGTTTAATTCCAAAAGCTGGTAAAGAGGAAGTAGAAGATGTTCTTGTAGAAGTTGCAGATTTGTTGAATGAGTTTCAAGATATTGTATCTGATAACATACCTGATGGATTACCACCAGTCAGGAAGATTAGTAATCAGATGGACTTAATCCCAGGAGTGAGTTTTCCAAATAAGATAGCACACAGAATGACACCTACAAAAAGTGAGGAGTTGAACAGACAAGTATATGAACTATTACAGAAAGGATTGATCCATGAGAGTCTGAGTCCCTATGCTGTACCAGCGGTATTAGCACCAAAGAAGAATGGAGAATGGAGGATGTGTACAGATTCCAGAGCAATAAACAAGATCACAATCAAGTATAGGTTTCCATTGCCATGGATGGATGATATTATGGACTGTTTGAGTGGAGCTATGTATTTCTCAAAGATATATCTAAAGAGTGGATATCACCAGATTCGGATCAGAGAAGGAGATGAATGGAAGACAGCCTTCAACACAAAGGAAGGACTATATGAGTGGTTAGTCATGCCTTTTGGGCTAACCAATGCACCAAGCACTTTCATGTGGCTCATGAACGAGGTTCTAAAAGAATTTCTAGGTAAGTTTGTCATTGTTTACCTAGATGATATTTTGATTTTTAGCAAGACATTGGAGGAACATATGATGCATATTCGTATGGTGTTTGAGAAGTTGAGAGATGAGAAATTGTTGATTAATTTGAAGAAGTGCGGTTTTGTGAAGAAATAGTTAGTGTATTTGGGATTTCTAGTTTTAGCAGAAGGTCTAAAAATGGACCCAGAGAAGGTACAGGCTATCCTTGAATGGCCTACTCCAAGGAGTGCTACTGAGGTAAAATCTTTTCATGGTCTAGTTAGTTTTTATAGAAAGTTTATCAGAAATTTTAGCAGTATTTGTGGACCCTTGACTGAAACAATGCGAGGGGATAGAAAAGAGTTTAAGTGGACTAATGGGGTAGAAAAGACATTTCAATTGTTGAAACAAAAAGTTACAAAACAACCTATTTTAGCACTTCCAAATTTTAATAAGGTGTTTCAAGTAGATTGTGATGCTAGTGGTACTGCAATAGGCGCTGTTATGAGCCAAGAAGGTAAACTTGTTGCTTATTTCAGTGAGAAGTTAAATGATGCCAAGAGAAAATATTATGTTTATGATCAGGAATTTTATGCTATAGTTCAGGCATTGAAAAAGTGGAGGCACTATCTGCTTCCTAAGGAGTTTATTTTGTATACTGATCATCAAGCTTTGCAATATTTAAACAGTCAAAGAAAGTTGAATCAAAGGCATTTGAAATGGGTTGAGTTTTTGCAGAGTTATACATTTGTTTTGAAACACAGAAGTGGAAAGTCTAACAGCGTTGCATATGCTCTTAGCAGAAGGCAACTATTGCTGACAGAGATGTAGATTGACGTGGTTGGGTTCAAGGAACTCAAGAATTTATATGCAGAGGATCCTAATTTTGGTGAAGTTCGGAAAGCTTGTACAGAACCTGTTACTCTAGACACGATGAAATGGTTGGATTTCATCATCCAGGATGATATGCTATTCAGAGGGAGTCAGTTGTGCATTCCACGAAGTTCTATGAGGGAGAATCTCATCAAGGAGAAGCATAGTGGAGGATTGGCTGGACATTTTGGCCATGATAAAATCCTTTCTTTGGTTGGTGAGAATTATTATTGGCCATAATTATAGCAAGATGTGAAGAAGTTTGTACAGAGTTGCAGAATATGTTAGATGGTGAAAGGAGTGAAGCAGAATATAGGGTTGTATCAGCCATTATCTGTACCAGAGAAGCCTTGAGAGGATATCAGTATGGACTTTGTTCTTGGTTTACCGAGGACACAGCAGGGACATGATTCAATTTTTGTAGTAGTTGACAGATTTTTGAAGATGGCACATTTCATTCCCTGCAAGAAGACTAATGATGTTGTTCATGTAGCCGAATTATTTTTCAGAGAAGTGGTGAGACTATATGGTTTTCCAAAGACCATAGTTTTAGATCGAGATACTAAGTTTGTTGGATATTTCTGGCGGACATTGTGGAAGAAGTTGAAGACATATTTGAAGTTCAGTTCATCACATCACCCATAGACTGATGGATAGACAGAGGTGGTGAACAGGAGTTTGGGAAATTTGCTGAGATGTTTGGTTGGAGATAAGCCAACAGGATGGGATTTGATTTTACCACAGGTGGAATTTGCATACAATAATTCTGTCAATAGGAGTACTGGTAAATCACCATTCCAGATTGTATATGGAAGTAGTCCAAGAAATGTATCTAAATTGAGAAAGATAGATAAAGGAGAAATAAGTAGTGCTGAAGCTGAGGATTTTGCAGAACACTTGAAGAACATCCATGAGGAGGTGAGGAAGCATATTACCAAGATAAACACATAGTATAAGGCTAAGGTAGATGAGAAAAGGAGGCATAAGGAATTTCATGTTGGAGATGAAGTCATGGTTCATTTGCGAAAGGAGCGATTTTCAGTTGGTACATATAACAAGCTGAAAATGAAAAAGTTTGGACCATGTAAGATATTGAAGAAGCATGATTCAGGAAATGCATATGAGGTAGAATTACCTAGTGAGCTAAATATTTCACCAGTGTTTAACATTTCAGATTTGATAGATTATCATGAAGGAGGTCTTGAAGATGAGGTTGTAACAGCACAGTGGAGTATTCCAGCGAGCAGTTTAGATACCAAGGAGATTGAAGACATACTCGATAGTCATGTTGGCAGAAGCACAAGGAATAGGACATATGAAGAGTATTTGGTCAAATGGAAAGGATGACCTGTTGAAGATTCATTATGGCTAACAAAGGAGGAGGTTAACCGTCTTGGTTTTCCTCTACACACCTGAGTCGTGACAGGGTCACTTCTCAAATTACCCTGGTTGTCTGATGCAGGAGCATCCTAGGTGTAAGAGCAATCTTGCATCACCCAAAAATATTTCTATTTTTGTATTCAATAAGGGCTATTTTATGCAGAGCTGCTATTTATTCAATAAGGGCTATTGAAAACTCCTTTCTGCCCCATTAGTCCACTTAAACTCTTTTCTATCCCCTCTCATTGTCTCAGTCAAGGGACCACAAAAACTGCTAAAATTTATGATAAACTTTCTATAGAAACTAGCCAAACCATGAAAAGATCTTACCTTAGTAGCACTCCTTGGAGTAGGCCATTCAAGGATAGCATGTACCTTCTCTGGGTCCATTTTTAGACCTTCTATTGAAACTACAAATCACAAATACACTAACACTTTCTTCACAAAATTGTACTTCTTCAAATTAATCAACAATTTCTCATCTCTCAAATTCTCAAACTATATGAATATGCATCATATGTTCCTCCAATGTCTTGCTAAAGATCAAAATATCATCTAGGTAAACAATGACAAACTTACCTAGAAATTCTTTCAGAACCTCGTTCATGAGCCGCATGAAAGTGCTTGGTGCATTGGTTAGCCCAAAAGGCATGACTACCCACTCATACAGTCCTTCCTTTGTCTTGAAGGCAATCTTACATTCATCTCCTTCTCTGATCTGAATCTGGTGATATCCACTCTTCAAATCTATCTTTGAGAAATACACAGCTCCACTCAAACAATCCATAATATCATCCATTCATGGAAATGGAAACCTATACTTGATTATGATCTTGTTTATTGCTCTGGAATCTGTACACATCCTCCACCCTCCATTCTTCTTTGGTGCTAATACCACTAGTAGAGCATAGGGACTCAGACTCTTACAGATCAATCCTTTCTGCAACAACTCATGTACTTGTCTATTCAACTCTTCACTTTCTATTGGTGTCATTTTGTGTGCTGCCTTGTTTGGCAAACTGGCTCCTAGAATCAAATCCATTTGATGACTAATCTTCCTTACCAGTGGTAATCCATCAAGTACATTATCAGATACAATATCTTAAAACTCATTCAACAAATCTACAACCTTTATAGGTACATCCTCCACTTCTTCTTTACCAACTTTTAGAATTAAAACAAAACACACACGCTCATGCCTCATACCATCTAGGAATTTTCTTCCATCAACAAATGTTATTCTTGCATTACCACATACCTTTTCTTTAGTCTCCTTCAATGGCTTTAGCTTATGTCACACTCCATCCTTTGTCAGGGAATAGGTATTCGCACAACCATCATGTACAACACATCTGTCAAACTGTCATGGTCTACCCAACAACATATGACATGCATCCATAGAGATGATATCACATAGTACCTTATCTTGGTAGCCGCCGATCTTGAACTTTACCAAGAACTGTTCACTGACCATGACCTTGTGGTCATACTGCACCTAGGCAATCTGATAAGGATGTGGGTGTTTCTATCTCTTGAGCTTCAACTTTGTCACCATCTCTTCTGACACCAAATTGTCAGTGCTTCCACTATCGATAATCACATCACAACATTTACCCTCACACTTGCACCTGGTGTGAAATAGGCTCCTCCTTTGTTTATGTTCATTCTCACCACTTAGCAAGACTCTTCTATTAATTAGCGTTTCTCCTCTTTCAACATCTTTAGAATTTGATGATCTGGCATCTTCATCTACATGTGCAACTCTAGCCTGGCCTTCATTCCTCCTATTTGTCCTTCCTTAGTTTTGAGGACATTCAAATGCCCTATGACCTTCTTCTCCACAGTGAAAACATGTTCCACGGAAGCCTCCTCTTCCTGAACCTTGTCCTCTTCCTCTTCCTCTCTGATCTCTATTATTCTAATCTTGGAAATGATTGGAATTGTTTCCTCTCTGATTCTAGTTGCTACTGGCCTCATCCTTCTATTTCGGATCTTCATTTCGGCCACCATATGACCGTCCACCAGATCTTCCACTACGACCTCTTCCATTTTGTCTACTCTCAAACTTCTTGTTCAGCTTTTCCTCTACTTTTAGGGCAAACTAATATGCCTCCTCAATACTATTCATTCAAACCAGATTCAACTCCTCCTGAATGCTTGGCCTCAACCCATTAAGGTATCAGGCAACTTTCTCCTTATCAGCTTCTGCATGGCCTGTTCTGATGAGGAGTCGATAGAACTCCTCTGTATACTCTTGAACAGATCTTCCTGCTTGCTTCAAACTTTGCATTTTCTTTAGTAGGTCAAGCTCATAATCAACAGGAATCAACTGTCACTTCAATTTATCCACCATCTGATCCCATCTTGTGATTTTATCTTTCCCTCTTCTATTTCACTCCAATTGGATCTCTTGCCACCAAATCTTTGCATGACCTTTCAGTCTGGCCTTCACAAATTTGACCCTATCAGGATCCTCAACATCTTCATACTCAAAATATTCATCACATTCATTGATCCAGTCAATCAATTCTTTTGGGTTAAGATTTCCAAAAAATGTAGGAGCCTCAATCTTAGGTCTTTTCCCAATCTTGGAAATCACCCGAAAAAGTCTTTCTTCCTCCTGGTTCACAATTTTGGCTTCTCCTTCTTGATATTCTTCTTCGGATTCACCCTCGCTTTCATCTCTGACATTAAGATTCATTCCTCTATGAATCTCTTCTTGCAATGCTCGCACTTGTCTCTGCAACTCTCTAACCTCAGTAGCACAACACCAGCTCTTCCGCCACGTTCTCTTCATGGAGGCATTTTCACGATACGCACTGAAACCCTAACCACGGTCCTAGTGCAAATTGCCTCATAGTCGGTGATCTATTTACACACTCAAGAACTCTGGCTTTGATACCACATGATGAAGGGTACTCCCCTTAATACCACAAACACATAACAAAAATAGAGAAACAAGAACAATAATATGCAAGAATAGAAAATTGGCTTCTTATTATCTTCACAAATGTGGAATTACAAACTTTCAAAATTACAATATGCAAAGCCACATGGGCATTCCCTTACAATATTCTGTAGGACAAAGCCTCGAATCAATACCCAGATCTATTACCCAGAACTGCCCTAGACAACATAC
>BSBK01014281.1:0-43731 GCA_027943335.1 Chamaecyparis obtusa | reverse complement strand
AAATTACATATTTAGATAAGGAAACCATTGTCCCCATTTAGCACTTGAGTCACCTCATGAGCATATTGGGGGCATTTTCCTTCCAAATTGACAATCTTGGAAAGGAGAGGTGAGCTAACCTATTTTCATTGCTTTGATTTTTCTATTGTACATTTTGGTGAACTTGAATCATAACATTTTCACTTTTGATTTGGTTCTTAGATCTTATTTGTATGTATTACATTGTCTCATTTTATACATTCATTTTCAAGAAAACAAAATTACATAAAAAATTCATATTGTTGTCTCTCATTTCAATTAGAGCAATAAAAAAATATTCATTTCATGCATTAGTTAGTAATCATTGTATTTCATATAGATCCTTTCATTTCTTGTTTATGTACTTGCATTGGAAAAATATACATATACTTTCATATATTTTGCACATGTCATATTGGTTTGTTCATCACGAATATCTTCTATAATCTTAATTTCATTTTTATCTCCTAAGGACCCTCCTTCTTATGAGGACATATTGAGGCAAGGTAATAATCCTTTTATCAATAATCTCCCTATTTGGGATGAACCATTATAAGAAAATGTTGATTGTTCTCTTGATATACATCTTCCCCACAAGGGTACCTTGGTGATAGACAATGACATTATAGTAGAAGAAATTTATATGATTGTTCATTCCCTTGAGGATAATTTACCGTATATTCATCTTAATGATTTTCCCTCTACCGATGAAGCCTTAATGAATGATGACCCTTCTCTTAAGATGCACCCCCTTTATGGCAATATTTTGGAGCAAGAGGAGGAAATTATAGAAAACTTTCTTAAGATCACCTTATTTGACATCCCTTTTAGAGATGAAGAATTGATGGAAGTCCTTAATCCATATTATAAACATTGTCTTACTTATGAGGATGCCTTAGAAGAAGAGGATAATCTCTCTCTCTCTCTCTCCTCGCCCCTCCTAACTCCATTTCCCTCTCCCTCTAACTCCCCATCCTCCTCCCCATCTATCTCCCTCTCTCTCCCTCTCCCTCTCCCTCTCCCTCTCCCTCCCTCCATCCCTCCCTCTGTCTCTCTCTCCCTCTCCCACTCCCTCCCTCTCTCTCTCCTCCCCTCATCCTCCCTCTCTCCTTCCATCCCCCCATTACCCCTCTCTTGTTTTGTCCTCATCCCTCTCCCTCTCCTACTCCCCCCTCCCTCTCACTCCACCTCTCACTCCCCTCCCTCCCCCTCCCTCACCCCCTCATACTCCCTCTCTCCCTCCTTCCCTCCCGCTCTCCCCTCTCTTCTTCCCCCTCTCTTTTCTTCCTTCCCTCTCTTCTTCCCTCTCCCCCTCTCACTCCCCCTCCCCTTCCCCCTCCCCCTCCCCATTCTCCTCCCTCTCACTTCCCCACCCTCTCTCTCTCTCTCTCTCTCTCTCTCTCTCTCTCTCTCTCTCTCTCTCTCTCTCTCTCTCTCTCTCTCTCTCTCTCTCTCTCCCTCCCTCCCTCTCCCACTCCCTCCCACTCCCCCTCCCTCTCACTCCCTCTCTCTCTCACCCCCTCATCCTCCCTCTGACTCCCCCTCCCTCCCCCTCCCTCCCCCTCTCCCTCTCTCCTCTCCCTCTCCCTCTTCCTCTCACCCCCTCCCACTCCCTCCCTCCCTCCCTCTCTCTCTCCCACTCTCCCTCCCCCTCCCCCTCCCTCTCCATCTCCCCTTCCACCTCTCCCTTTCCCTCCCTCCCTCCCTCCCACTCTCCCTCCCCCTCCCCCTCCCTCTCCATCTCCCCTTCCACCTCTCCCTTTCCCTCCCTCCCTTCCCCTTACTTCCCCTCTCCCTCCCTATCTCTCTCCCTCCATCTCTCCCTCCCCCACCCCCTCACACTCCCTCCTCCTCCCCCTCCCTCCCTTATCCCTCTACCCCTCCCTCTCCCTCCCTCTCACTTCCCCTTACTTCCCCTCCCACTCACTTCTCCTCCCCCTCCCCCCCTCCCTTTCCCTCATCCCTCTCTCCCTCTCCTTCCCCCTCCCCCCTTCTCCCTCTTCCTCTCCCACTCCCACTCCCCTTCCCCTCCTCCTCCCTCCTCCCCCTCTATCCTCCCTCCTCCTCTCCCCCTCTCACTTCCCCTCCCCCTCTCTCTCTCTCCCTCCTCTCCCCCTCCCTCTCCTTCTCTCACTCCCCCTCCCTCCTCCATCTTCCTCTCCCCCTCTCACTCCCCCCTCCCTCCCTCCTCCCCCTCATCCTCTACCACTCCCCCTCCCCCCTCCCCCTCCCCCTCCCACTCCCTCCTCCCACTTCCTCCCTCCCTCCTCTCCCTCTCCTTCTCCATCTCCCTCTCCCTCTCCCTCTCTCCACCTTCCTCTCCCTCTCCCTCTCCCTCTCCCTCTCCCTCTCCCTCTCCCTCTCCCTCCTCCCTCCCTCTCCCTCTCCCTCTCTCTCCCTCTCACTCCCCATCCCCCTCACTTTTTCTCTCCCCATCATCCCCCCTTTGATTCCCCCCTCTCACTCCATCTCCCACTCCCTCCCTCTCTCTTGCCCCCTCATCCCCCTCTCTTCTTCTATCCCTCCCACTCCCCTTCTCTTCTTCCCCCCCTCCCCCACCCCCTCCCCCTCCCTATACATCTCACTCCCCCTTCCCCCTCCCCCTCCCTCTCACTTCCCCTCCCTCTCTCTCCCCCTCCATCCAACTCTCCCTCTCTTCTTCCCACCCTCCAAATTTCCTCTCTCTCTCTCTCTCTCTCTCTCTCTCTCTCTCTCTCTCTCTTACACACACACACAATAAGTGCCTCAAATCTAAGTGAATGTCAAAGTTAATCAAATAAGTACATATAAAAGACTAAAATATAATTTTCACACACTTCACATAAACAATAAGTAGATGATAAGGTGGAATACACTAAACAAAATAGACTCCAAAGTTCAAATAAATAAATTAATTCCAAACTTATTTTGAGTAGTCACACACTTCATTTTGAATACTTACAAAAAAGTAAATAAAAGTAAATTCAATTTTAAACATACAAATTAAATAAAATATAAGTGAATGCTAAAGTTTAAGCCAAACACCAATATATAAAATTGGAGGAATTACGGTGTCATAAAAAGGAAATGAAAACACAGACATATGCAGAAATATGATTCATCTTATTTCTAGGCTTACTTGCTATGTCTTCTGCATTTCTTTGTCTTTTGCCTCTCCCATGCTTGAGTGTATATCTTCAAATAATACTCCTTATCTGGGCAAACCAAATGATGATTCTGATCAAGCAAGCTGTTGTCATTTTCCATGATGTTTTAGATGCATCTTTGAAATGTTTTAGATGATTCATCATTCATCCACAAATACTAAAATCGAATACAAATGGAATGCCAAAAGACAAGAAAATCTAAAATCGAATACAAATAGAATGCCAAAAGACAAGAAATTCTAAAATCGAATACCAATAGAATCAAAACTATATTAAATTTTATCAGATGACACTTTAAAACCATTCAATAGAAAAAGTAGCTCACTAATAACATGGGAAGAGTTTTAAAGAAAGACACCAATTAGCTAAAATATAAATAGAGGAAACATAGATAAAAACAAACACTAAATTACTACGATGATGATTATGATCAAGCAAGCTGCTGTCATTTTCCCCGATGTTTTAGATGCATCTTTAAAATTCATTTAGGAGTTACAAGTCTCAGAGTTCCAGATCCATAACGGTTCCCAATTTTGACAGGTTTTTTATATTTTGTTTTGTATCCATTTCTAGATTTGATTGTGTAGAATTTTTTGTCATTGACGTTTTCGATCATACTACATGATCCATCATCAGGATGCCAGAGATAAAAAATAACTTATGGATACAAAACATTAGCATGGATTGTGGAAATCTAATAGATCTGAGGTTTTTTATAGTCAATTATAGATATAAAATTCACTTATCCTCTTCCAACTCTTAAGGTGAGTTCATTATTCTTTTTTTCCTTGAGAATTTACTTTAATACATTAGATCTGATATCATACATTTCTAGTTATTATTTCCTTTATCATTTCATAAGTACTTTACATATCATATACATTAATTTTTGTTCATACAATGAATACCCCAAAAAACATCCCTTTTTCTAGATCCTGCATTAGTACCCCCTTCATACTTTTGGATTGTGCTAATCAGATTTGCCCCAAGGGTGGGTTTTGTATTCCAATGTATATGAGAAGTGGGAATCTACCATTTATAACCATTCTCCATATCACACATACATACATACATAGACACATATACCTATACACACACACACACACACACACATTCTACAATCCTAAAAAGTTAACATCTATAATTAGATGATCATTTTAGCCCAATTTTAGTATGTATGGCTTTCCACATTGATTTCACACTCTCCTAGGACCCACCAGACCTTTAAATTAATATTATAAGTCTTGTGCTAATTTAATTTCCTCAAAAATTGAGGTAAGACATTATTTATAGGTTTTCTCCTCTATTTTTTTCTCCAATCCCATAATTCATTTCATCACCTAAGTCCTATATCACCACTTAAGGAATTTACATTCTATCTCAACCTCTAAATTGACTATCAGATCTTTTCATGCATCCACTAAGTGATTGGGACCCATGATTCTAGTTTGTCCCTAACATAGCTAGTATAGGTCAACCTAGCTGATCTATACCCTACATTTTGGGCCCAAATTTAAATTGGGTACATGTCTTGGAAATTCATTAGAGGATTTGGACTCACAATTGATCTAGATGAGTTTTAACTCTTGAGATATTGCGAGGTATATAAAAACCCTATCTCTCAACACTTTGGTATCTATTACTAGCCTCAAGAATTAATGATCACAAAATCAAGAAATTTGAATCCAAGCATTCTCAGGGTCTTCAAGCATCTAAGTCTACAAGTATTCAAAATATTATCCTTCATCATCAAGCATTATGGAAAACTAGAACACCAATATCACAAGACTTATCTTTCATGATTTCCTTTTGTGTTTTTATGGACTCCAAGCTATTGCATTAACATTTGTGATCACATCGAAAGAAGCATTACATCATCAAGGCATGAGGTTATTTCCAATTCAAATATGGCTTTAATTTCATCTTTACTTTATGTAATTTCATTGCATTTAAAGGTTGATGCATAAACAATGGTTTGACCAAGGTAAACCTCTTTTTACCAACCTTCTTCCCTATTTTTTTGCATGAAAGAATAGGCTACCAAGTTTCAAATATTTTCTAGGAATATTTGGAACATTCAGAGTGATCTTGAAAGTTTCAAGTAGAAAACTTAGTTACAGATCAAGTCAATTGACCTATACTCAAATACAGGTTGAGCTAGTTGACCTATACCCTAAAAAATAGGCTAAAATTTGATAGGAATGCATGTTACAGCATCATAATCTCAAAAAATTTGTTACAATTTTTTTTTGGATTTCTATTTGTTAGTTATTTAGATCTAAAGTTTCTTATTTCCTATTTCATTTATTGATTCATCTAAATATTTCCTAATTTGCATTTCTATATTTATTATCCTTTTCCATTTAAAAATTACATATTTAGATAAGGAAACAATTGTCCCCATTTAGTGCTTGAGTCACCTCATGAGCCTATTGGGGGAATTTCCTTCCAAATGTGCAATCTTGGAAAGGAGACATGAGCTAACCTATTTTCATTGCTTTGATTTTTGTATTGTACATTTTGGTGAACTCAAATCAAAATATCTTGGAAAGGAGAGGTGAGCTAAACTATTTTGCACATGTCACGTTGGAATGTTCATCATGAATATCTTCTATAATCTTAATTTAATTTTTATCTCCTAAGGATTCTCCTTCTCATGAGGACATATTGAGGCAAGGTAATAATCATTTTCTCAGTACTCTCCCTATTTGGGATGAACCATTATAAGACAATGTTGATTGTTCGCTTAATATACATCTCCCCCATGAGGGTACCTTGGTGATAGACAATGACATTATAGTAGAAGAAATTGATATGAATGTTCATTCCCTTGAGGATAATTTACCTTCTATTCATCTTAATAATTTTCCCTCTACTGATGAAGCCTTAATGAATGATGACCATTCTCTTAAGATGCACCCCCTTTATGACAATATTTTGGAGCAAGAGGAAGAAATTATAGAAACCTTTCATAACATCACCTTACATTTATTTGACATCCCTTTTAGAGATGAAGCATTGATGGAAGTCCTTAATCCCTATTATAAATATTGTCTTACTTATGAGGATACCTTGAAGAAGAGGATAATATCATTACTTCTTTCCTTGATGGTCTCTCTTCAAGTGATAAAACTTTAAATAATCAAGAGCTTGATAAAGTCAATATTGTCAACATTTTGTGTATTTAAAAACCTAAGGTTGTTGCTTATCTTCGTCAAGATACCCTTCCCACTCAAATAAATCAATTGTTGGTGTGAAGGTGATCAACAACCTAATTATAATGTGGTTGATCACACTTATAAAACAAGAAACAATAGACAACCTATAAGTTTGGTTGTTCCTCCATCTCTTCATATTTCTCAACCAGTGCTTCCTTGTACACCCCATCTTCCTCAAAATATTGGAAATGAGTATATTTTAATAGAAAAACTCTATGCTACTCCTTCCAAGATATCTCTTTGGGAGGTTCTTCAAAATTCACCTACATATCATGAAGCATTGCAAAAAGCCTTGAGAAACATGACGTATCCATCTCTTGTACAAGATAATATTACTTCCATATTAGAATGCATGAATGTGACCAATAAAAAAACCAAATTATGTTTTCTCAAGATGAGTTCCCTCCTAAAGAAATTCAAGATCAACATGATTCCCTTATGGTTTTTTTCCTTATCAATGCTAATATTATTCAAAGAGCTATAGTTAATAATGGATATGGTCTTAATATGTGTAGTATTGATTTGTATAAAATTAAGGTTGATATTTCGTAAATTAAACCTTATTTTATTTATATCTAGGAATTTTATAATGTTTCTAAACAAACCTTGGGTATTATCACTTTACTTGTTACTCTCTCTCTCTCTCTCTCTCTCTCTCTCTCTCCTCTCTCTCTCTCTCTCTCTCACACACACACACACACACACACATACACAACCTCTCCCTCTCCCTCCCACTCCCTCTCACTAGTAGAATTTGGACAATAAATGACCTGGTGACTAAAACTTTTAGTCACGTGACTAAAATTGATCACGTTCTACCCATTTTTTTGCAATTCACAAATATAAATGACTAAATAAATGACCAATTTGGTCATTAGGTAAAATCACAACTAAAATGACTAAATAAATGACCAATTTGGTCATTGGGTAAAATGACTAAATAAATGACCAATTTGGTCATCGAGTAAAATGACCAATTTGGTCATCGGGTAAAATGACCAAATAAATGACCAAATAACTGACTAAATTAATTAGTCACCCTAATAATAAAAATGACTAAATGAATTATTAATACTCCCTTTTCACATTAACATTTGATAATATCATATACTTATATTCTTAGAAGTTGCATTTCAACAATAATGTGTGTTCACCAATATACTTATTATGCGAACATTATTCTGTGTGCTCTAATATTATATTCACCAATAGACTTATTGTTGCATTTCACATTAACTATTCAATGTGCTCCATAATTTTTAAATGTTTCATTATTTTGTTTGTATCCCAAGGTGAACTTTAGTAGTTATGCCATTATTCAAATATTGTTGATACATATGTTTAATTTTCAGGCAAGGTCGAGCCAGCCAAAAGATTATTCATGGTAAGAATGTGCCAAGCATGGCTATTCATGTTTTATCGCTAAAAGTTTGAATTTAATTATTTGTTATATTATCTAGATACATTTATCAAATGCACTCAATTTTCTCTTCTCTTCTCAAACCTCTTTTTTTGTATGTAGTGAATCCCAACAAATGGGATTCCTTACTGTTCTTCAACCTACACCCAGATGCTACAATTGATGACACTAGTCTGCATGGTGGTTTTGATAAATGATTTGAAAAGTATGTAAATCTTCAAACATTTCTATAATTATAAATTTTAACATAATTGCATTGAATTGCATCTGCTTAATGTAGCGGTTGGTGACAAGGGTTTAATAGCCTCCCGTGGATTCTATAAGTCTAGTGGTTGTATCACGCATTAACAATTTGAACTTTTGGTGCAAGGAAAACCACCCAATCTAATTAATAGCATATACAGACTTCTTTGCACTAATTTGGTCATCAAGTGAAATCACAACTAAATAATTGGTTAGACAAAATAAAAATGACTAAATAAATGACTAATTTGGTCACTAGATAAAAAACACAACTAAATAATTAGTCACACAAATAGAAATAACTAAATTTTACCACCAAAATTTGACGCCAAAATCACATCAAAACAAAGGCGAGAGTAGAAGGTAAATACCAAGAATTTAGGTAACAATTATATAGGCATCAAGAAATTAGTAATAATTACAATTTCAAAAAATAACTCTTTCGAGTGAGTACAAAAATCTTCAATAGTTGCTTTGAGTTTATTCAAATCTGATTTTATTGTATTCCAACTGAATCAGATTTACAGTCAACTCTGCTTCCACCATTTATTGATCTAACTATGTTTGACATATTCCAGTTTGTATGTTTTAGATAAATGCAAAAAACTGCCTACCACACTAATTACAAAAGAGTTGCTTGCCAAATGAATTCAAAACAATATTCAAAAGCATAGTCTCATTGAAATAGATCAGTTTGGTATAATACATGTTAGATAGATATCATCCCATGAATTCAAGGCCTTAGGAGTTCATGGGGATGACTGGTTATAATTAATTAAATAACTATATAAAAAATGAAATAAGCATAAATTAGTTGTCTTAATAGTCCCTTTAAGTCATAACTGACCCATACAAGCCCTTAGTTGAAACCAAACTATCTTAAAATTCTCAAAAACTCTCTCATTTCTCCTCCCTGATATTTGCAATCACTTTTAGCTCTTCGCTTACATCAATTTGATTGAGCTTTGAAGACCAATACAATTATTTTGCATCAAAATATAGTATCTATTAAGTGGTTTGATAAAATATCATATCACTTAATAAATATTTTTTACATTTAAATTTGAAATGCAAAGAATAATAAATGCCCTATTATGTGGGCTCCAAAGTCCATGTAGAACTACCCTAAAACTCTTCCAAACTCCTCTAAAAATGCATGACCCATAACCAAAACTATTTTATTATATTTTTACATTAAAAATAATATTTAATAAAAAAATTTATAAAATGACTTATTAAATATTTTATATTTAAACACATGCCAAAAAAATAAAATAATCATAATCATAATATTTAAAAGGCACCTAATTTTCTAATTTTGGATCACATGCCTGAGTGATTTTTTACCATCGCTAGATCTTTACAATAAGTTCAATGCAAAACTAAAAAAATTTGAACAAATTATTAGTTGAATGGAAATAAGAAATAAAAACAAAGACAAAAAAACAAAACTCTACACACTACCCGTGGTCTCTAATTTTTGTTTTTTCACTCTCATGTAAAAGCGTTAAAGACATGTAAAAGAACTAGCATTAGAAAGAGGGCAGCTAATACTTTCCCGGCTAATCCATGGTATGATGAGGAGTGTAAGGCTACCAAGAGATCTATGAGAGGGAAAGATATGAGCATAGAAAATAGAAAGAAATATACAAAGCTGATCCAAGCTAAAAAAGAAGAATATGTTAATGCTAGATGGAGGGAGTTAATATCTTTGAGCAAACACAAACCCAAAGACTTTTGGAAAGAATTGCAACAAAGAAAAAAACAAACTGAAAATAGTATTACGGATGCCTAATGGTTAGAATATGCAAAGTCACTTTATGAACGAATTCATGAGAAGAATTCCCCTCCTATTGTTAAAACTTCATTACATCTCTTCACTAAAGATGATATCAAGATAGGAATAAAGAAACTAGCAAATGGCAAGGCAAGTGACATTAATGGGCTGCAAGCTGAATTTCTAAAGTAAAGATTTGATCTCCTCGCCCCTCACATAAAAGGTGTCTTTAACAGGGTCATTCAGGAGGGCTTTTTGGTTGATTGGACCACTAGTGTGGTTATCCCTCTATTTAAGAGTGGGGACACTAATAATCCGTCTAACTATCGCACTATTATGGTCAACCCCCCTTTTGGCAAACTTTTTGGGAGCATGATAGAATGTAGAATCAGCAATTGGGTGGAAGGGGAAAGAAAAAGGGCAAAAGGGCAAGCGGGTTTCAGATCTAAGCATTCTACTATTGATCATTGCATCACTCTTAGGCATTTAATAGAGAAAATATGGGACAACCAGGGGGAAGAAGCCTATTGCTATTTTGTGGACTTCAAGAAAGCCTTTGATACGGTACCGAGGGACAAGCTATGGAATAGAATGGAAGAATTAGGCATTCCAGATGTGTATAGAGCAGTAGTACATAGACTTTACGAGAGGGTCAGAGCTAAAATCAGAACTAAAGATGGTATGTCCGAGTGCTTTGGTAGTGACATCGGTGTGAAGCAAGGGTGTCTATTATCCCCCACTTTGTTTGGTTTATACATTGATAAACTCGAAGCCTGGTTAGATAGAATTGATGGTGAGGGAGTCCACTTGGCAGGGTATGTGGTGAAACTTCTTTTATATGCCGACGATCTTATCTTAATTTCAAAAATAGCCCAGGGATTAAAAGATCAGTTGGTGGCTCTGGAAGGCTTTTGTCAAGAAGTGGGAATGCAAGTGAATATTACCAAGACAAAAATCATGATTTTTTCCTTGAAAAGAAAATTGAACCATACTGTTTTTCTTTTCGAAGGCAATCCGTTAGAGATAGTGAAAGAATACAAGTATTTGGGGATTGACTTTCATTATAGGCTAAGCTGGGAAACTAGTAAAGCCAAAAGGATGCAAGGGGGTTGGAAAGCTTTCTATCTGCTTCAAAATAGGTGCAGAAAAGCTGAGCTATGGGATTGGAAAACTAAGAAAATTCTTTTTGGTTTGTTGGTTACACCGGTTGTCCTCTATGACAGCGAGGTTTGGGGGGGGCAGCATGACAAGGTGTGGGTGGAGACAATTAGAGAGGATTCAAAAGCATTTAATCACTAGCAACATCAAGGTCAAAGCCTCAATACCATATGAAATTCTTTTAGCAGAAGCTGGCATCTTTCCATTGGAGGCTGCAGCGATTACCCAGTTAATAAGTTATTTAAAGAAACTTGAAAACATGGATAACGAACGATGGCCCAAAATTGCTATGAAAGAGGGTTTGGCTCACAGGAAGAAGACTTGGATGAAACAAAACATAAAGTGGCTAAGTAAGTGGAACATCAAGCTACAAGATTGCCCGAACATAAATATGGAAATAAAGAAGTTTGTCATGGATAAATTTCAGACTGCCATGTGGTCTAATAATATGGGGCAAAAAAAGGCGCATTATATAGAAATGTTCAACCCTTCCCGTGAACACAGGGATAAGGCTTATCTAGGGGCAGCTATTAAAGGTAAACCTAGAGTGTTGTTGGCTCAGTTGAGGATGGGTTCCCACCATCTGAGATGCGAGACTGGTAGATGGGAAAGGCCCAAAGAGGAGTGGGAAGAGAGGATTTGTAGGTTCTGCGAAAAGGGTGCGATTGAAACTGAATGGCACTTTCTCTTCGAATGCACAACTTATGATGACATTCGGGTTCAATACACAGATATCCTGAAAGAAGGCAACATGTGTAGTTTATTTGAGGAGGATAAGATCAAGCAGACGACTAGTTTGATCGTCAAGTTTCACAGCAGGAGAGCGACTATGGAGAAGACTATGGAGTTAGTTTAGGGCTATGCCCTTGTGGTCCCTTAGACCGATGGTCTCGTGGACGTCATTAAAATTCTTCATTCATTCACTCTCTGCTCTTGGCACCATGGTGGATTATTAGTTGAAGCGACCATTTTTGGGTAAAAAACCCTACACACTACCCTCGGTCTCTAATTTTTGTTTTTTCACTCTCTGCTCTTGGTGCCATGGTGGATTTGTGGAGGGAGGGCTTTTTCTCTGTGTCATCAGAGATCGATACATGGGCATTCAATCAATAGAGAGCTTAGAGTGAGAGGATTGAAGCGCGCCAACTGAATCCAAAGCTGGAAGAATTCCAAGTAGGTCGATACCCCTTTTTGAAATATTAGCTAGTTGTATAATCATTTTTAAAGGGTCTTTCACAATGGAGAGGGTTTCACCTTCTTTGTAAGGGAGGAGTTCACGGTGCCTCCACATAAGGGTGGCTCACTAAAGAGCTTAGGCTGTTCTATGTATTGACGATACTAGAGAAAATGTAATTTCTGTTTTTTTTACAGTCACTCTCATAAAAAAAAGATGTTTGCAGTGTTATATTCTTATGCCCCCTTTTTGGAATTCCATCCAGGGACCTTATTGTTTAACATTTAAAGAGTAGTATTAACAGTCTATTATTTTTTGGTTGATTTAATCACATTCTATAGAGAGTGCCCTCAACCCTTAACATTGAAGAATGTTAATATCTTCAATACAACAAGGAGCGAAACAGGTTACGTTTCTTTCCCGTCCTTACGAGGAAAGAGGGTAGGTCAAACCTGTAGACTCCTTGACAAAAGTCTTTTGTCTTTCTGTAAACATATTCCTTCTTATTTGCGGTAAGAAATTAACAGAAACGGTTTCCTTAATTTCTCCATCCTTTCCTCGAAGAACACATTTGCATCCATTAATACGCAGGCCTTGATCTAATCCCATTCACCCCATTTTTCCTCAAAGCATATTCATCGTTCTCTAGATTTGCTTGGCTTTTGTGTTTCAGCCCTGTCCTTGCATTTATGGCTTCTTCATCCCCATCTCGCCAACAAAGTTCTTTCTCTGGAATTGAAGCTCCCAACAAACCAAGAGAAGTGGAAGAATCTTCCAGAGTGTTTGATGTGTTCATCAACAGCAGCGGCCCCGATGTTAAGAAAATTCTGGCTAATCAACGGTAGAGTCAATTCTAATTAATTGATAAAAGAGAAATACTGATAAAAGAGATACTATTTCTCTGATCTAATAACAGGTAGAATCAAAATTGTATAACCAAGTCGCATTCTAAAGCTTTATAACTAAAAAACAAACCTACAAATTTAGTCAAAAGTACTGACTTTTATAAATAGAAGTAGAAAATAGACTCAGCTTTTTCCTCAGCTGGCAGCACAATGTGCTTAGTATTCAAAGAGAAAAATACTTCTCCATCTACTGGTACCAACGGATAATTATCATTAAAACTAAGAAGAGCTTTACACCATTAATGGAGAAGCATAATCAGGATCTAGACTAAAGAGTACCTACAAAAATCATCTCTATCTACTGGTACCAAGGGACAATTATCACTAGTCCTCCAATACCCATTTCATTAATTATTCCCCAACCTAAAACACCATCAAGATTCATAAACAAATTTCACTGGTAAATTAATGAATAAGCTCATTTTATGCCAAAGCCTTTCGAAGTTTTGTCAGAGACAAAGTTTAAACAAACACATGCGCTGTAGCATCTAGTCTGATCACACTGAATGCTCATTTTGGCACAGGTAGTTTAGCAATCAGGTTTGAGGGTTAAACTGCCTCAAACACTAGCTTTGGTTTTAACCATTTTCTTCCAAATGGAGCTTTACCACCTACAGCAGTTCCTTACACGTTTGTATGGATTTTCTTATTTGCATTTGAATCATGAACATAGATGTATATGATATGGCTTATTAGTTTTTTGAATATTTGTGAACTATCAATTGACATTTAATATTTATCTTGATCAATGATGAAGTATCATACTATCAAATGATTTAATTTTGTATATTTCTTTGCATATATATATATATATATATATATAAACACATCCAATACTCCTAAAAAATTTTTTTGCACATCCATGCATCCGCATCCGCACCGAATTAGCAGCTTAGGTTAAACCTGTCAAATTTACACATTTTAGTGTGTCGATCTACATAATTGATGGCTACAACTGCAAATTCTTGTTAACATCCTTGATCAAACATTTATCTGTTCAAAATTCTTCTTTCTTCCTTGTTTAAGTAATTTGTTTCATTGAGGGAAAATTTAAGATTAGGTGCATGATAGACATTTTTATTTGTTCACTACAGTTACATTTTGATTTAGTACACAATTATTTCCCAATTAAAATTTATTTTCTGCAATTTTTGTTACTGTCAATTTTTTTAATGACTAAACATCATGGGTTTTGTGCTGTGATGCACCAATATCAAGAGTCTACTTTTTTTTTAAAGCAAGTTTAGTAGGCAAAGAAGTAACCGTAGTAGAGACAGACTGGAGCTGACTTTTCTTTAACAACATTGTAGGTTGTACCTATACTTGAACAATCCCTCTAGTTTGTGACTAGGCTTTGCCAAAATAGACGTGGCTCATATTTGATTGCTTTAAATTGTGGCTATTACTTCAACATGTATTGAGATATCTTGGTTTTGGGAATGTGTGCATGCTGATTAGTTTTCCCTATTTTAGAATAGACACATTTCCAAATGATTATCGTCTATCATAATTGACTTAAAACAAATTAGAAAACACAAAACTCAACAAGAAGTAGAACTTTGAGATTAAGATGAATGTACCCTATCAATTCTGGCTCACTTAGAATCTTCTTGGCTCAGTGGTAACTAAGTTACTCAAATTTATTTCAAATAAAATATTTTTGATGCAGTCAATTTATCAGACTAAATTTTTCTTGTCACTAGTAATTTGGAACATGGTTAGTCATTAGTTTGTGGAAAACCTTTGCTGATGTTCTCCTAAGCTCCTAGAATTCCTTGTCATGAATGGAATGGACAAGCTCATTGAGAATTCTTATTTGAAGAAGTTCTGAAGCCTCTGTTACTGCAAACAATTTTTTTCTTCTTTTCCATTTAATTCAAACTTTTTCACAATGACCAAGTGGCTTTTGCGGTTAACTGTCTCATCTATTTTTTTGCATCAAAAGGTAAATCTCAAGTCCACTAAATTTGGAAGCTAGACTTGAGACCATCCAACAAGGGAACAGTGGGCCTATTAACAAGAAAACTTAGCAAAATGAACTCAATAATGGACCCGTATAGGAAAGGCTTTTAGACTCTTAATTAGAAGATTAGTGTCAAGCAATACAATGTGTATCTCTTTTTGAAATCTCAGTTTTTTCACAAAAATATTCATTTCTGGCAAAAATTTGAAGGTTGCCCAAAAATGTCATATGGATTTGGGTTTAGAATTTGATGCAGAGTGGAAGTTTTTTCTAGGAGGTAATATCTATTTATTGGTGGCATTTGAGGCTGACAGCCAAAATTGTGATTTGCATGATTTTTTAAAGCAGCCAAAAATAACCATTCAAAACCTGAATTTCAAATTCAATTTTAGCCATTTGCTTTTAGCATTTGTTTTTGTCTGGATTCTTCAATAATCCTCCATGCTTTTTGGAAGAGGAGTTGATTCTTCAATAATAGTCCACTTTTAAGTCAAGACGTTGTTAGTTGAAAATTGCCTTAGAAAAAAAGCACTTACCAGAAGTTAACAAGAAGGTAATGTTGGACGATCTTCCTAACTCTGATGCTTTTTATTTCCTAATGGAAATCATGGAAAAGATGAACTGATTATGTTGGCATTAATATAAATGTGAAATTTTATTTCTTGTCTTATTACAGATGTGGTGGGAACAGTCTGGATTTATTGATATTGACAAAATAAGATGCTTGGCCCGCTATCTAAGCAGACCTGACATTAGGAGACCCAAGCATTATTAGTGTCGCCTTTGATATATATTCATAATTAGTTTGTACAAATTATGTTCACTTAAAGCTATCATTTCAATGTGCGATTTCATTTCATTAAATATCCTTTTCTGTCTAAATAAGTCACACTAGGTTGTTTCAACCTGACAAACTATCACAAAGTCTCATGCTGTTGTTGCTCTTGCAACTGGAGAAGCATCTGAACTTGTCTTAGAGGAGCTTTCTCATCTTGAAGAAAAGTAATCGGCTATTGTTGCAGTTGCAGCACACACTGCTTTGGAAACTCAAGTCCGAACGTACCTTAATGATTCCTTTAAAAGTGAGCTTGAATTAGAGAGGGAGAAAATAAAAGTGACAAAAAGATTAGCTGAGGCGGCAAGATTGGAACTAGAAAAAATAAAATCTCAAAGAGAGGAAGAGAAGTACTCACTTTTGAAGAAGGCAGTTGTAGTTGATGCTGAATCGAGTTTCATAGAACACTTAATTTTTAAAGATGAACTAGAGAAACAATATCAGACAATTTCAACAAAAAGGGTGGAAATGTCTTTGAAAAAAAAGGAAATAGATAGATTTAGAGATGAAGCAGAAGATATAAACATTGCCTTGGATATGGCAAGAGGAGAAGTGGAGATTGAGAAGGAGGCACTAGCGTTGACCAGGTAATCATCTGTTTGTGCTGTTAGATTTGTTTCACTTAAACTAGTCTGTTGTAATAATAAACTGATGATTAAGTGGCTCTAGGGATAAATCAGCTAGTTCAAACCATGCTTTAAAAACTTGGCTTGGCAATTGCTTGGCTGACCAGAAAATATTTACACTTGGAACTGGGCAAAAACTTTTGGAAATGCAATAACTCGGTAAATTAATCAATCATTAAACGTTATACTATATTTTAATATTATGTTTTAAGAACTTTTCATTTTACTGAATTTGTGAAACATATTATATATATATATGATAGTAGAGTAGATCCTTCGAATGGAAAATAGTTTTCATGGAGCCCAAAGACTATTTTTAATGAAAAGAAGAGGAGCAACATGCTCATTTCAAGAGGGCAGAGGACTCTAAAGAAAAAATGAAAGATTTCATGCAAAGAGAAGCAAACAACGAAATTGCATGATTAGCATTAGAAGCAGCAGTAAAGAGGCATCTTCAAAATTTTAAGGTATCTTCACTATTTCTTCTCAAAGGTTATTGACCACGTTGGGAAGATCAATCACCTTGTTTTTGATATAGATGACTCCTAGAGTTCTATAAAATGTATTATTTCAAATACTATCATTATGAAGTTGTGACTGCATGGTGAAATCTTGCAATGTTCCTAGAAGGTATTGATAAGCAGAGATCCAAGGTATTGGTTCAAAACAAAGACCATTATCATTACCAAGTGGAAGGGAATCCATTGGTTGAACTATCAACACAGTGCTATCAAAAGTAAAATAGAACAACAGAGATCAGTATGCTTGCTACAAAAATTAAGGGTACCGCTATCCATAAAATAGATACCCAAGCCCATTCTTTAAGACATGATGTCTTGTGGCATGTTTGGACTCGTTGAAAAAAAATATTCTCTTCTGTAACACCCCATAATACTAATCAAATAAAAAAAACAACCACAAGAGAACCAATGAAATTAACATGAACAGCACAACAATTTTTTTTTATTAACAAGGTACAACATAGCACCAAATTACAAATCAACTGACATAATCAGTTATTTAAATATCCAAGGTAATCAATTACATGAGAGTATATCAATATACTCAACATTTAATACAAATATACTAAGAGTTCCAGAATACATCTAATTGATCCTAGATATCCTAAGCACTGTTCTGATAACAAGTAACCAGGTAATAATCTGTTTTCCATAAATCTTTACAGCAGTCAACCATTCCCCCAAAAACATAGTTTTCCTCATCTAGAATCTTGAAAACACCAAAATATAAAACAACCACAACAAACAGGGCTTAGTCAAAAAGACTAAGATGATGGAATACCTCCAAAGCATCTGCATCATACAGGTTAAAACCTTAACAAAATAATCTGAACCATGCATATAAAAATAGACATATTTCATCATTACAAGAAGCATTTCATTTCCAATCAACAGAAATAAATTCGCAAAGAAAATGACAAGGTGATGATCCACTAGCTTTGGGTACCTACATAAGAATCAACGATCAGTAACCAATAGGAAACTCAAAGAATTCATTATGCCAGCCTTATTCTTTCCAAGCAATAAGGTAAAACCAATCCCTTACTTCACCAACATGTGCAAGTAATCAGGGCAACATATTTTATCTTTTTAAATGAAACCCATAGCCCATGAATTATTAAATTATCACTTAGTAATTAACTGACAGATAATCTTTCGCCTTCAGGCTCTAGACAAAAGTCAGCTTCCCATACTAAGGATCACACTTGCATTATCTCAAAACACTTCATACTACCAAAATAGCTAACCATAGTAAAAATCTGAATTACCAATTCAACTATTAATGTTTACTTAACAACTGAATTCCATGATACTAAAACAACCATTTAAAATTTCCACATACATCCATGAAACCACTTTCCAAAAATAGCCACAACAAGCATCTTCTTTTCATCACTCAAAGAATAACTTAAGCAAAATTTCCAATGCTATTCCTAGAAATTTAAACAATATTAATATCCAATTCCTAATATCTAATTGCAATTTTAATAACAGAAAAATGGAAACATCCAATTCTATTGTCAACTGTTCGATACAATAATACCTAAGATTCAATTCCATTCTTTTGTCACATTCTAACTAACAGAGTTATTTGTGAATCCATAGAAAGTTAACAATCAACTTTAATACCAAAGAATAATGCAGAATTTACACATTAACTACATAATTACCGCCCATATACAAATACACTTGTTCAATTCTGTTATCTCTGTTACCAAATCACTTATGTACATACTTGTAGGCATAAACACATATATGTACATATGTATATACACTCACGATACGTGTATATACATATATACATATACATTCCTACAAATATATATATGTATGCATATACTTATAGGCTCACACACATATATATACATATGTATATACACTCACAGTACGTGTATATACATATATACATATACGTTCCTATAAGTATATATATATATATATATATATATATATATATATATATATATATATATATATATATATATGTACCCTTGTATAAATACAGAGTTCAGAGCACTACATCAAAGTTGTAATACAATCAGAAAACATGAAATCAAATATTCCAATCTAAATATGAATTATCAGTTACTGATACAACTCCAAAATTCCACAGACAGCTAATATACTGCAACAGTAGCCATCAAATAGCCTTCAGACCAAAGTCATAACTAAATCTATGAAAGAAATAATGTGTCAACAGAGACTTTCATTATAGACCCCCACTTCAACCGAGAATACCATAGTACCAAGAAACAAAACCATGTTCTATTTCCTGCTACAGCATAATCATCTAAAAGAATTTGATTCCTAATAAAACTTACCAATAGACCCAGCAATCCTCATAAACAATAGCTGCAGTAATAGTAACCGGAACCTAATTCCCTCCATCTAGAGCACAAAACTGTGAACGTTCATATCAACCACTAACACCAGAGACCGATACATATATCATACGATGACTGTTCTCTACAAAACCTCGTGGTAACCGAATCTCCCATCTCCCGAGCCCAATACTACAAGCTACTAGACAGAGAGAAGCATTCTACAAAATCTCCAATCACAACTTAACAAAGCTTCCCTATACCAATGCTTGACAAGACAAGAAAGTCAACTACAACATTCTAACAGTGGCATCAAAATGAACATTAGCTGTGTTTACTAAACAAAATAAACTACCAACTAAATAATATGAAATCGGGTACAAAATACGAATTCACTTAATGTTCCAATATTGCCAAGAAAACTTCTCACCATGGTTACACACCCATTCTAACATAGGAACCACAGAACCCAATAACTATACCAATTAGAGAATGCAATATAACCAGAATACTCAAAACCCAAATACCTAGCGACAAGACCAATATCAATACCAGAACAAACTAATCCCAATCACAAAATAACATTCCCAAAGCTCGGTAAAAAAAACTGGTAGTAGAGAGGCGACAGCTTCACAGTCTTCACTCTCCATTGCTACTTCCTTACACAATCCATTGTCGTTCCCACTACTAAGATCATGACAACTGACATGAAACAGTGAAACACACAAACCCCCAAACTTAGGAAACCTTACGCTTCCACACTCCTATAAAATAGTATCACCATTTCGACAAACTCAAAATCCATATTCTAATCAACTGAACCAAAAACACACAACCAAAATACCAATTTTCAAATAGAGAACATAACACTGCAATGTGCAAAACCACACACATTTTGAAAGAGATTTCTAGAGTATACAAGAACATTTTAATCACATTGCATAACCTGAATATAAACCATTTAAATGAAATTTTATAACCAGATTCATATAGAAAGCAAGAGTTGAGTTAGAGAATGCCCCTGCCTTTATAACAGAGTGAGGGTCTTCTGAACTCGAAGTTGAAGCCAAAGACCTCGCTCCCAACTGGCGAGCTACACCAAAACCAAATCCTTTCTCAGCAAAGCTAAACCCACCGAAAAAGTCCAAGAACCAAGCAACAAAACCGAGCACCCTGTGACAGAGCTCATTTCATAAGCACCAAAAAATGAATAGTGTTTCCAAAAGATAGCTCGAAAACCAGAAATAGAACTGTGAAATGCAAAATGGAGAATCCCATTAATAATGCACAAGTATACAACCATATTCCTCTCCAAACTGAACAGAATGACTCCATTTTCGCAACCTTTCCAGGCATCAAACCCATTACCTCAACAGAGAAAAACCTTGCCAAAGCAAATGACCGACAGCGAACTGAAGTCATTCAATTCCCATAAACATGCCGTAGTTGCATTAAAGTCCAAACTTATCTTTCACTGCCACCTTCACTAAACACAGCAACAACTGTCACTGCAGTACACATACTTACCGAGAACTCCCACTTACCCATGCTCAGAGTAAATTCACATGTGCATATAACAACCAATTTCCCACTACACATTCGAACATAGCAAAAACAAATATCTTGGCACAGTGAACTTATTATGACATAGCCACATTAATCCTAGTTCACGACACCATAGGGAGTATCTCAAAGCCATAACCAATGTTAAAAAATTTACTAATCTTAACTTGCTAACCATAATACAAAGAATGTTAGGATATTGTTAATCCCCCTTCCAGTTTAACACATATCTTCCCACTAACTCATTCTAACATAATAGACTTATTTATATTCTTTTAAATTTCAATATTCACTTAACAATCGACACTAACATAATAAAATCATTTATACACTAGCATTAATCATAAAATTAACCATATTTTCCTTCACAATAACAGACCAATATAACATCGAAATTCTCATTAATGAAAACTTAATTGCAGAATAGGAATTCCTCATCCTTCTTCCTAAGTAACACAAATTTCCAAGTACCAAAGTCAACAGAGAAATTGATAATTCAGAAAAGACAGTGTCTGTAGTTATTTAATTAAATCCAATGTCATAGTCTAACCAAAGATTAACAATTAATAGCCAAACTAAATATCCCTAATCTGTCTAAGATATAATCGAAGTTAAAATAAAGTTATAATCCACTTCTAACCAAAAGAGTCTGAACATATCAAATCCGAACCAAGACATAAATCCATCCTAGAAGAACTAAATAAAGATGCAGAATAAAAAAAACCAAGCCAGAAGCAGATAGGGGCATGACACCCTCCCCCACCAACCTAGGCTTACTCCTGGAAGCCTGTAAACAAGTGAGGATGTGCTGCTTTCATTACCGCTGCATCTTCCCATGTAATAGATGTATCATCACTGAGATCCCATAACACTTTTACTTGCTCTACCTTGTGACCTCTGAGGTTTAGTTCTCTTTGCTGGATAATCTGTACTGGTTCCAGCATCAGTTGACCATCTACCACCTATAAATCATTCCAATTTAGAACGTGAGCAATGTCAGGAATATACTTCCTCAATACAGATACATGGAATACATCATGGATTCGTGAAAGACTGGGAGGCAAAGCAAGTCTGTAAGCAACTGGACCAACACGCTCCAAGATCTCAAATGGTCCCACAAACCGTGGAGACAGTTTAGATCCCTTAACATACCTAATAGGACTCTTTCGAGGCCTAACTCGAAGAAATACCTTGTCTCCAACCTCAAACTGACGCTCAATCCTATGTTGATCAGCATACTTCTTTTGCCTGTCCTGTGCTATAGAAAGATGCTCTCTGACACGTTTTACCTGTTGCTCCAAGTCTTGAAGCATCTCAGGACCTAGAATAATTCTGTCCTCAAGATTATCCCAGCTCAAGGGTGTTCTACATGGTCTCCCATACAGAGCCTGAAAAGGAGCCATACCAATAGAGCTATGATAACCATTGTTGTATGCGAACTCAACAAGGTGAAGATACTCCTCCCACTTACTCTGTCTGTCCATAACGTACATCCTAAGCATGTCTTCTAATATTTGATTGACACGCTCAGTCTGTCCGTCAGTCTTGGGATGATATGCTGAACTGAAATTCACCTGTGTACCCAATTCTCTTTGCATAGATCTCCAAAGTGAAGATGTAAAGACTGAATCCCTATCAGATATGATCTTCTTAGGAATTCCATGTAACCGGACAACTTGCTCCATGTATATCCGTGCTATATATGCAGCATTGTAAGAAGACCTTACTGGAATGAAATGGGCAACTTTAGTTAACCGATCAACTACAACCATAATTGCATCATGACGCCTGGCTGAAAGTGGTAACCCCACTATGAAGTCAATGGATATAGTATCCCATTTCCACTCTGGTACACTGTGAGATTGCAACAAACCTGCTGGATGTTGATGCTCCGCCTTCACTCTCTGACATTCCAAACACCTAGCCACAAAGTCTGCAATATCCCTCTTCATACCTAGCCAGTAATGGTACTGTCAGAGATCGGCATGCATCTTCTTCACACCAGGGTGCGCTGAATAGGGTGCCTTATGTGCTTCAATCATAACCAGATGCCGAAGATCCCCATTCTCTGGCACATAAACACTACCTCAGTACCTCTTGAGTCCATCAGTGCTAATAGAGTAGCCCTCAAAGCGACCCTCTAACAGACTGCCACTGTCAATCACTGCTTTGACATCTAAGAACCAAGGATCCGAAGACAAGTTCTGAAGTATTCTATCCTTAAGATCCACTGTGAGGGTTAAAGAAGAAAGTTCGTGACGTCTTCTACTAAGTGCATCAGTCCCTTTGTTTTCCTTACCCTGCACGTACTTCACTTCGAAGTCGTATTCACACAGAAACTCCATCCATTTGCGCTAATGAGCATTAAGATTGGGTTGTGTGAATAAATACTGAAGACTTCTATGATCTGTATGCAACTCAAAATGTTGACCCAATAAGAAATGTCTCCATTTGGTCAATGCATGCATTACAGATGCAAGCTCCAAATCATGTGTAGGATAGTTGACTTCATGATTCTTTAATTTCCTGGATTCGTAAGCAATGACTCTACCATCCTGCATCAACACTGCTCCTATTCCATCTAATGAAGCATCCGTACAAACAACAAATGCCTTAGATGGATCAGGTGCTGCTAACACTGGAGCACTAGTTAAGCATTCCTTGAGACGCTGAAATGTTGCTTCGCACTCCTCTGACCAAATGAATTGCTTCCCCTTTCTCTAAAGTGATGTGATGGGATGAGCTATTCGAGAGAAATTAGATACAAATCTTCTATAGTAGCTAACTTATCCCATGAAGCTTCGCACTTCCGAGACATTGGTAGGCACTGGCCACTCAACAATTGCCCTAATCTTGGCCGGATCCACAGCTATACCCTCTCCTGTGATAATATGACCAAGATAGCAAATGTCAGTTTTGAAAAACTCACACTTCTTGAGATTCGCAAAAAGTTGGTTCCTGCGAAGACATTCAAAAACTAGTCTCAAATGCTGCTCATGCTCTTCAAAGGAATCTGAATACACAAGGATGTCATCTAGAAATACCACGACAAACTTGTCAAGGAAAGTCCTGAATACACCATGCATTAGGCTCATGAAAACTGATGGTGCATTTGTTAGTCCAAAAGGTACTACTGTGAATTCATAATGCCCATATCTGGTACGAAAAGCTATCTTGTGGATATCAACTTCTTGAATCCTTAGTTGATGGTATCCAAATTTGAGATCAATTTTGGAGAACACCTTAGCACCCTTCACTTGATCAAACAAGTCATCGATGCGAGGCAAAGGATATCTATTTCTGATGGTCACTTTATTCAGTTGCCTGAAGTCTATGCACAGCCTTAGAGAACAATCCTTCTTTTTGACAAAGATGATAGGTGCTCCCCAAGGTGAGACACTAGGTCTTATGAGCCCTTTTTCCAGCAATTCCTCAAGTTGAACCTTCAATTCCACTAACTCTTGAGTGGTCATACGGTAAGGAGTCTTAGAAATAGGCTCAGTACTAGGCAAAAGATCAATCCTGAAATCAATTTCTCTTTTAGGAGGGATTCTCAGAATCTCAGTAACAAAGATATTTGAAAACTCCTTCAAAATTGGATGATCCAAGTTGGTACTCGAAGAAACTGGTTCATCAAAATCATTGATAGAAACAGAAAACAGTTTGCATCCCATATGCAAGCACTTCTTGAGTTGTTTGGCAGATACGGTCCTAACTGAAATAGGTCTCTTAATACCTAAAATGTACTTGGTTGTTCCAAAATCATCAATACATCTGATGATCTTTTCTCTGCAATCAATGATAGCTGAATGCTGGTCCAGCCAATCCATTCCAAGAATAACATCATACGAACCCAAAGGAATAACTCTAAGGCTAACTGAAGTAGTAAAAGCCTTAAGTCGAATCTTACAATCTACAACCACTAACCCTGTTTCTACCTTAGATCCTGATGCCAACTCAACTTGCCATGCCCACTCAACTTTATTCACAGGAATTCCACATTGTTTAACCAAATTTGAAGAAATAAATGAGTCGGTGGACCCGGAATCGAACAAAATGAAAATTTTCTTACCTTGGCAATTACCTTTTGTTTCGACTATGGTATTCTGATGATCAGCCTGCCTTTGATCTACGGTAGCGAAAATACGGTGGTTCCTTCCAGAATCACCTACAGTGGCCTCAGAACCTGCTGCCCTAGATCTGCCTTGGTTGTTGCCACGAAGGGGACAATTCCACTGAAAATGACCCAACTGCCCACAGTGGTAACATTCCGCTCCTGTCTTGATACTCTTTTGCTGCACTGAAATTGTTGGATTTGGGCTGCTCAGGTACTTTGAAATTCTTGTTGGACTTAGAGAACTTTCCAAACTTCCTTTTTATGAACTTGCCACTAGAACCACTTGAAGCTGCCCTTGAATTGCCTTGAGAAAATCTCTGGTTCTTGCTACTATTCTGAACAAGAGGATTCGCTGCACTCTTGATCGCACCTCCACTGAAACCTAACTTCATCTCAGTCAATTTGGCTTGATTAGAGGCTTCTTGAACAGTTTTAGGCTTGAAAGTACGCACTTCTTCTCCAATTTTGGGATTTAATCCCCTAATAAAATGTTGTACTAATGGCTTTTCATGTTCTGCCCAACCAGAGTACTTCTTTAACTCAAAGAATCTCCTCTCATACATATCCACCGTAGCATTACCTTGAGAGATATTGAAAAATTCCTCAGATCTAGCCTGCTGCCAGTATTCTGACATGAACCTCTCATGAAACCTTTCAACGAACAATTCCCAAGTGACTTGTGAAATGTTGATTCCAAGATGCTCAAGTTCCATGTTCCACCATATGGAAGCAAAGGATCTGAGCTGCATAACAGTCCAGCGAACTCTAACATTACTCTGATAATCATGAAGGATAAAACATCTTTCGATGTTTAGCAGCCAGGCTTCAGTAGCAGTACCTTCCTCGGTTCCATAAAAGATAGGTCCTTTGAACTTAGAAAGGTCCTTCAACCGAGCCCTTGCAACAGGATTCTCAGCAACAACCGGGTTTGCATTAGGAACTTGAACCACATTAGTGTTTGCATTCGCTCCCCCACTGGGAACATTGTTCCTAGCTTCAATATCAACAAGTCTATCAAGTATCCGTTGGAGAACTTCAGCCTGAGGTTCTCTCTGATCACCTTGATCAGCTCAAAACCCACCTTGGTGATCTTGCCCTCTACCCCAGCCACGTCCTGGACGTCTGCCCCTACCTCTGCCAACTCCAGCATCAACTGGATCACCGCGCCCACGGAAACCTCTTGTGACAGGAGGCATGCTCAAGACCTTAAATAATAAAAGAGAAAGAAAATCATTAACGGAAGCAAAGAGATATAACCCCTTTTCTAAACCCCGAGCCCCTAGGGTTCAAACCTGGCTCTGATACCAATGTAACACCCCATAATACTAATGAAATAAAAAAAACAACCACAAAAGAACCAATGAAATTAACCTGAACAGCACAACAATTTTTTTTATTAACAAGGTACAACATAGCACCGAATTACAAATCAACTGACATAATCAGTTATTTAAATATCCAAGGTAATCAATTACATGAGAGTATATCAATATACTCAACATTTAATACAAATATACTAAGAGTTCCAGAATACATCTAATTGATCCTAGATATCCTAAGCACTATTCTGATAACAAGTAACCAGGTAATAATCTATTTTCCATAAATCTTTACAGCAGTCAACCATTCCCCCAAAAACATAGTTTTCCTCATCTAGAATCTTGAAAACACCAAAATATAAAACAACCACAACAAACAGGGCTTAGTCAAAAAGACTAAGATGATGGAATACCTCCAAAGCATCTACATCATACAGGTTAAAACCTTAACAAAATAATCTGAACCGTGCATATAAAAATAGACATATTTCATCATTACAAGAAGCATTTCATTTCTAATCAACAGAAATAAACTCGCAAAGAAAATGACAAGGTGATGATCCACTAGCTTTGGGTATCTACATAAGAATCAACGATCAGTAACCAATAGGAAACTCGAAGAATTCATTATGCCAACCTTATTCTTTCCAAGCAATAAGGTAAAACCAATCCCTTACTTCACCAACATGTGCAAGTAATCAGGGCAACATATTTTATCTTTTTAAATGAAACCCATAGCCCATGAATTATTAAATTATCACTTAGTAATTAATTGACAGATAATCTTTCGCCTTCAGGCTCTAGACAAAAGTCAGTTTCCCATACTAAGGATAACACTTGCATTATCTCAAAACACTTCATATTACCAAAATAGCTAACCATAGTAAAAATCTGAATTACCAATTCAACTATTAATGTTTACTTAACAACTGAATTCCATGATACTGAAACAACCATTTAAAATTTCCACATACATCCATGAAACCACTTTCCAAAAATAGCCACAACAAGCATCTTCTTTTCATCACTCAAAGAATAACTTAAGCAAAATTTCCAATGATATTCCTAGAAATTTAAACAATATTAATATCCAATTCCTAATATCTAATTGCAATTTTAATAACAGAAAAATGGAAACATCCAATTCTATTGTCAACTGTTCGATACAATAATACCTAAGATTTAATTCCATTCTTCTGTCACATTCTAACTAACAGAGTTATTTGTGAATCCATAGAAAGTTAACAATCAACTTTAATACCAAAGAATAATGCAGAATTTACACATTAACTACATAATTACCGCCCATATACAAATACACTTGTTCAATTCTGTTATCTTTGTTACCAAATCACTTATGTACATACTTGTAGGCATAAACACATATATGTACATATGTATATACACTCACGATACGTGTATATACATATATACATATACATTCCTACAAATATATATATGTATGCACATACTTATAAGCTCACACACATATATATACATATGTATATACACTCACGGTACGTGTATATACATATATACATATACGTTCCTATAAGTGTATATATATATATATATATTTATTTATTTATTTATGTACCCTTGTATAAATACAGAGTTCAGAGCACTACATCAAAGTTGTAATACAATCGGAAAACATGAAATCAAATATTCCAATCTAAATATGAATTATCAGTTACTGATACAACTCCAAAATTCCACAGACAGCTAATATACTGCAACAGTAGCCATCAAATAGCCTTCAGACCAAAGTCATAACTAAATCTATGAAAGAAATAATGTGTCAACAGAGACTTTCATTATAGACCCCCACTTCAACCGAGAATACCATAGTACCAAGAAACAAAACCATGTTCTATTTCCTGCTACAGCATAATCATCTAAAAGAATTTGATTCCTAATAAAACTTACCAATAGACTCAGCAATCCTCATAAACAATAGCTGCAGTAATAGTAACCGGAACCTAATTCCCTCCATCTAGAGCACAAAACTGTGAACGTTCATATCAACCACTAACACCAGAGACCGATACATATATCATACGATGACTGTTCTCTACAAAACCTCGTGGTAACCAAATCTCCCATCTCCCGAGCCCAATACTACAAGCTACTAGACAGAGAGAAGCATTCTACAAAATCTCCAAACGACTTAACAAAGCTTCCCTATACCAATGCTCGACAAGACAAGAAAGTCAACTACAACATTCTAACAGTGGCATCAAAATGAACATTAGCTGTGTTTACTAAACAAAATAAACTACTAACTAAATAATATGAAATCGGGTACAAAATACGAATTCACTTAATGTTCCAATATTGCCAAGAAAACTTCTCACCATGGTTACACACCCATTCTAACATAGGAACCACAGAACCCGATAACTATACCAATTAGAGAATGCAATATAACCAAAATATTCAAAACCCAAATACCTGGCGACAAGACCAATATCAATACTAGAACAAACTAATCCCGATCACAAAATAACATTCCCAAAGCTCGGTAAAAAAAATTGGTAGTAGAGAGGCGACAGCTTCACAGTCTTCACTCTCCATTGCTACTTCCTTACACAATCCATTGTCGTTTCCACTACTAAGATCACGACAACTGACATGAAATAGTGAAACACACAAACCCCCAAACTTAGGAAACCTTACGCTTCCACACTCCTATAAAATAGTATCACCATTTCGACAAACTCAAAAACCATATTCTAATCAACTGAACCAAAAACACAACCGAAATACCAATTTTCAAATAGAGAACATAACACTACAATGTGCAAAACCACACACATTTTGAAAGACATTTCTAGAGTATACAAGAACATTTTAATCACATTGCATAACCTGAATATAAACCATTTAAATGAAATTTTATAACCAGATTCATATAGAAAGCAAGAGTTGAGTTAGAGAAGGCCCCTGCCTTTATAATAGAGTGAGGGTGTTCTGAACTCGAAGTTGAAGCCAAAGACCTCGCTCCCAACTGGCGAGCTACACCAAAACCAAATCCTTGCTCAGCAAAGCTAAACCCACCGAAAAAGTCCAAGAACCAAGCAACGAAACCGAGCACCCCGTGACAGAGCTCGTTTCATAAGCACCAAAAATCGAATAGTGCTTCCAAAAGATAGCTCGAAAACCAAAATAGAACCGTGAAATGCAAAATGGAGAATCCCATTAATAATGCACAAGTATACAACCATATTCCTCTCCAAACTGAACAGAATGACTCCATTTCCACAACCTTTCCAGGCATCAAACCCATTACCTCAACAGAGAAAAACCTTGCCAAAGCAAATGACCGACAGTGAACTGAAGTCATTCAATTCCCATAAACATGTCATAGCTGCATTAAAGTCCAAACTTATCTTTCACTGCCACCTTCACTAAACATAGCGACAACTGTCACTGCAGTACACATACTTACCGAGAACTCCCACTTACCCATGCTCAGAGTAAATTCACATGTGCTATAACAACCAATTTCCCACTACACATTCGAACATAGCAAAAACAAATATCTTGGCACAGTGAACTTATTATGACATAGCCACATTAATCCTAGTTCACGAGACCATAGGGAGTATCTCAAAGCCATAACCAATGTTAAACAATTTACTAATCTTAACTTGCTAACCATAATACAAAGAATGTTAGGATATTATTAATCCCCCTTCCAGTTTAACACATATCTTCCCACTAACTCATTCTAACATAATAGACTTATTTATATTCTTTTAAATTTCAATATTCACTTAACAATTGACACTAACATAATAAAATCATTTATACAATAGCATTAATCATAAAATTAACCATATTTTCCTTCACAATAACAAACCAATATAACATCGAAATTCTCATTAATGAAAACTTAATTGCAGAATAGAAATTCCTCATCCTTCTTCCTAAGTAACACAAATTTTCAAGTACCAAAGTCAACAGAGAAATTGATAATTCAGAAAAGACAGTGTCTGCAGTTATTTAATTAAATCCAATGTCATAGTCTAACCAAAGATTAACAATTAATAGCCAAACTAAATATCCCTAATCTGTCTAAGATATAATCGAAGTTAAAACAAAGTTATAATCCACTTCTAACCAAAAGAGTCTGAACATATCAAATCCGAACCAAGACATAAATCCATCTTAGAAGAACTAAATAAAGATGCAGAATTAAAAAAACCAAGCCAGAAGCAGATAGGGGCATGACATCTTCTCAAGATCAGGGTTTAAAATAGGGTTTGAAAGTTGTTCGTTTTTTATGCAAAGCATCATTCAAACAATTAATCAATCAAGGAGACAATATTCAACAATCCTGCCCACAGTCCTTTTAGAAACAAGATTACCTTTGTTGTCCTTATACTAAGTGCAGTCATCCACTATTGATCTAAGGACATGAATGAGTCATTAGATATGTTGAACTCCCTACCATCTAATGACCTTGTGATCAAAATCCCACACAAAGAAAAATGATTCAAATACAAAGTAAATTCAACCAACAACTTCCAAAATCTGTCCTAGTTGTGATATTTTGTTGATCCTGAATTCTGTTACTCACCATTTGCATTGGGAATCTCATATTGGCAATCGCTTCGGTGGAGTTGTTTATAACCGGGGTTTCTAAATAATATCCAAAATTTAGGGAAATCCAACGGTGGGTTTGTAAGTTACAACCCCCATACAAAGACCCATTTTTACTGTCTCAAATTTGCAGAAAAATAAGAGAAACAGTCATCTAGGGCATCAAATATCTCAAAGAATACTTAACCATTCAATTCCAAAACAATTGCATTTAAAAGTAATGTGAATCTACTTTTATAAAAACCAAGAATCACATTTTTCCATTATCATAACATGCATATTGCAAAAACAGCGACAAGTAATGTCATGAAGAAGTAAAGGTGTAGCATCTCATGTTTCAATCTGCAGATCAGGTTGACAGTCAAGTGCCAAGAAAAATGAAAGATCAGATGTCATTTTTATAAAAAGAGGACAAAACAATAACTATGAATGTCATGACTCTCATATGTCACAGTAAGAAAGCAGAGAAAAACTATGTTGCACAATCTTACGAGCATGGTTAAGAGATAAAACACATCATTAAGAATCAATCAAACACTGACAAGACAGAGACAAGGACACTGTAATGGTAGGTAGAGATGTTATTGTCATGATTCAACACTGTTATGGACACCACTATCAAGAACAGTTGGAACACCAAAATGGTGATGAATAGCAAAGATTTTGAAAGAACAATGTAAATGCATGGAAATCACTGATATTGCAAGAGAAAGACAGTGAGGTCTTGAAGATCTAGACCAGTGTTAGCAAAACAATGATATGTACTGTTGCAGTGGATAAAAGAGTAGAATTTGAATAGGTAAGTAACAATGAGCAATCAAAGACATTCATGAAAAGGATAGATCAAATATGTGATGCATAGTAATGATGAGATCCAAGGCAAATATGTAAAATCATAGGCAAAATAGTGAATTGGTTGTTAGAATACAATATGTCAGAACATTGGAAAATAATGTCCCATGTTGTGCATCATAGTAGTAGTCTTTGACAATGATTTTCTATATTGAAAATACAATATTCATATTAACTAGCCCATGGATTTCTCTAGTTGTGGTGTTAACTAGTTGAATATATATGTATATATATATTTTGATATGTAGAATCACCTTGTGGTGGACTCCTTAACCTAGATGTCGTAATTGGTATTATATTATTATAGTGGTGGACTCCGTAGCTTAGTAATGTGGAGAGTTAAGGTATTTGAGATTGATCTATGGTCTACTCTACTATCTTTTTGGTGGTCACACACATTCTGTGACATGAAATATTAGTGAGATTTGAAGAGGTTTTCTGATGTTTTTCAAAATTTGACAGTTAGAGGAGGTTTGCTAGTACCAAATATCATTTATTTGATTCAAAGCTAGGAATTGGAATCCTTATAAGAGTAACAAGATCTCGCTCACTATTTATAGGGTGAACATCTTAAAGTCTTTCAACTCCATTTTTGCTATAAATGAAATCATATTAATTAAACATGGTTTTTTAGCTTCTTTGAAAATTTTGAAGTACTTGAGTTTGGTAAAAGTGGATGTCATTTCTACGTTGATGTTTAGTGTTCTTTGGGGCCTAGTTGACACCTGTACCGAGTGTCCAAGTTGTTCTGGGGATTAAGGGATAGTGGCATGAGGATAGAATGCCTTTCCTAGGCCCTTGTCTTTATAGCTTAATGAAGTTTAAAGTCATGAAATCTTCTGCCTAAGAAGCTTTATGTAGGATTCAACTGCAAGAACGAGGGATTATGTTGATTTGGATGCCTCAGTCTTTAGATTGAGATCTTTGATGTCGGAAGATTTTACTTAAAGATTGTTGGTAAAATATCTAAAATCCTTGCGTGACTGTGTCTGTCTAAAGCCTTTGAATTTATCACATTACACAAGACCACTAAATTTGTGTCCTTAGGCTCAATCCTTAAACTAACCTTCTTCTAAAGCCCCAGTTTGTCCAAACATTCTTTTTAAGAATAGGAGAGTTGAGTGCTGACATTGATCACTTTATAGGTATTTGGTTGGGCTTCAATTTTCAGCCATAATTTTTTTTTAAGTTGTTACAGTTTCCAATATCAACGGAGGAACAACTTGTAATAAGAATGCCAAAATATGCTTAATATACCATGAGCATGTTTCTTTATTTGGGGTGTTCCGTGTCATCTATACTAAATGTGGAGAGATTTTATTTCTAATGGATGGATGAACTGCAAGTGCAAAAGGTGTGTCATTGATTAATGCATTTTCAATTTGGTTGAACTGTAGGATAATAGATATGATTAAAATTACTATGTTTGGATTTCAAACGTTTCAAGGAAGAGAAAAGAAACTACAAAATCTATTTTTTATTTTAGTCTTCATCTACTTGCTTCTCAACTTGACTCGGATTATTTGAAACAATCTGTAGCCAAAACTTGACAGTTTACAAAAAAAGTATAGTATACAAAGAAATGATTCTAATGATCTTAAAATATTTGTAATGGTTTTTGTTCTTATTTAAGGCAGAATTAGGTAGTCTTCATTTGGTCTACAAAGATTGTAGAAGCTAGAGAGTTTCAGCAAACTTGCAGGTCTTAACAAGTAGGCTCTTTTGAGTCTATGAGTCTGTAGAATACAAACATGTGAAGATCCAAATAATATGTGGTTCAGAATGTAGACATGTATTTTTTTGAAAATCCTAAAATTTACTTGCACCCTATTTGTTTTGCTTCACGTTTCTCTAAAACTTTAACTTGATTTTCTGATAGTTTTTTCAATATCAATTGTTGGTGGTCCTTTCAGATAATATCTAGGAGATGACATGTAAGAATAATTTCAGCAAAAAACTGTTGGCAATTATGGAATGAGGTACTTTTCTATAACTTTTGTATTGTATATTTTGTATCTAGATAAATTTTCAAATTAGCTATGTCGATGAACACCATATTTAAAGAAATCATGTACTTTGGTATTTAAAGAAATCATTTACTTTGCTATCCAAATTAACTTTTAATGACTGCTATTTTTATGTCAATGACATATCTATTCATTTTCCATCTTGACCATTAGTAGTATTAATCAACTACCTCTTCAAGGACTGCCCATCAATGTTCTTCAACCTTTTGCCATAAATAGATACAACTACATATAATCTAATTGGCCATCATGATGAATCTCAAACCTTTGCAAATCTTTGCACAACCTAAATAATTAATGTTCGAGAAAAAAAGAAAGAGAAATCTAGTCCAACCACAATTATAAATTACATACCTCACTCTCAGCTGGTAATAGACTCCGTACATAATTTTGCTCAAAACAGGATGCAATCAACTTAGCTATATGTCAATGAACACCATATTTAAAAAAAAATCATGTACTTTGGTATCCAGTTGGTCTCTAACTTTCTTTTCAGCTAATTTGTCTTTGGTTGGTGACAAAAATAGGTGGGTTAACTTTGTATACAACTTTTTTGCTCTCCCCAAAATCCTATGGCAATTTCAGCTCACTCCCAATCTTTTACAACAGCTTACTTGGCAAGTCCTCTGCTTATAACTAAGGTTTCAAGGCCACATCATCAAATATGATGCCACATCAGCATTTCCAAGGTGACAAGATTACCTAAGTGCAAGATCTAGTTAAGGTAGGGGTAAACATTGCAGATTCACAAACCAAATTAGTGTTATGCTTAGTGTTCATATCAGTGCTTCACTTTAAGCAATTGGTAGATTCCTATACATGAAATACAACTGTTAGATTTCTATCTTGATTCTCAGGTAAATGTCATTATGACAAGATTGTATTCTTAGAATCTACATTGCATTAAACATGTTGAAATGTCTTCCACAAATAAAAGCTCAGTTTAAACTTTAAATATGTGAAAATTGAATGATTGTGGTTTTGTACAATTGATGTCTGTTGCATGCATAGTTGCAAATTTATCTGTCTATTTATGGAATATGTAGAGACTCTACAGGACATAAGAGAAAAAGGGAGGGAAAGAGGGGAGGATGGCTAGCCCCGTTTCTAAACTCTAAAGTGAGTTTAAAACTGCATAAAGAACAAAGTATAGTGACAATTTCAAATAATAAACAAAACATCGTGCAACATTAACCTATTGTGAAATTCCTAAATCATTGAGGATACAAAAGGCTATAAGCTTATTGCTAGCATAATTCTTTACATAATAGTAAATTCCAACCCTCCTCATTGTTTGAAAGCAGGGGAATATGACAACTAGTCATAATATGACTCTATACAAGGTTCAAAAAATTGCATCTCATATGCAAGTAGTTTTTCAGATTTGAAACAAATTATGCAGGCCCAAACACAAATCTAATCACCACTGTAGTTTGGCTTCCGTTTCTCAGCAAATGCTGCTAAGCCTTCCAGTCGATCTTTTGAATTCAATACTTCAGCATAGCAAGTTTCCTCAATAAACATTCCAGAGCAGGTGTCAACTTCACAACCTCGATCAATAGCAACTTTGGCCATTTTTATAGCCAAGGGCCCCTGGATTGTATTAGATAATGTTTTTTCATTAAATTAGTTTTCTGATGTTTTCCCCTGATTTTTTTTCTGATGTCTACAACAATTTCAAAATTTTATTTTATTAGTCCTAAAAAATCTTTATCTTTTGATTTACCAGAGTTTTGATACTATGCCACGATCTATTCACTCAAATTATACAATCTACTGAAAAATATTTGAAAGCCAAGTACAAAAAGGGTTTGGATGTAATTATCTTCCATAGCAGATGAAATGATGTGTGAAGTATTTACAGGGTTAGTTTAAATTCTGATTTTTTTATATTCTTTGTATCCGAATTTATATGCTAGCTTTAGATAGATGCATTTAGTAGATGGCAAGATTCCCTTGTGATTGATTGATTGCTTTCTTTATTTTTTTGACAATATGGGTAAGGGGTACATGTGACATTTGCATTGGGTACCTCTTTAACCAAGACATCACATTACCGTGATATCCCAATCCAAATCTGAACAGTTTGGCAATATATGATTTTATTATAATTGAAAATTTGTGGACAAAGATATCATTCTTAATCTGGTAAATGGTATCTGTTGCATTGACAGGTATGTTTTTCTTGCATTGACAGGTATGCAATTGCAAGTGCCCATTCAGATGGCTTACTTTTGCTTTGTGGAGGAAGAGATGCAAGCAGTGTGGTACAAACTCTAATTCCTAACCTGTTATTATTTGAGAATCTATGTGCTTTTTGTAGGATGATGGTCATCATCTTGTGTTAGATGATATGGACAAATTTTTCTGTTATGATTTATATCAAGATGCCTAGTTTCTGAGAACAATATGTTGTTTCAATTTTGTGAATTTATTATGTTAACAAGTAGTTTGATTTTGAGTGTATGTTTCTGCAAAGTGCTTTCAAGAAATATACTTTAGTAGATCTTCTTGAGAATAAATGTCTACAATAGAAATATAGAATATGCAACTAGAATTAAGAGCAGTGCTTATGAAGAGTCCCAAAATGTAATATTTTTTTTCAGAAGGCAGATTATAAAGATGGTATTCCTACCTCTCTTCCTAATGGAGTTTATTCTCATGTGCAAGTGACATTTTGAAAATGGTAATTTCAAAATATTTTTTGCAGTTCAGTTACAACACTTATTGTGACTGAAAGGATCAGATGACTGGGATTTATAGTTATTCATAATGGAAGAGTAGCACATAAAATCATCAACTTGAACCAATTGCCTTTTAGCTTGTCGTTGCTTGTCATTCTGGAGATATAATCAGTTATTCCATGTTGAACTGAACTAAGAAGTTGCAGTTTATGTCTTTCATAATCTTTTGAAAGCTGGGGCCATCAAGTAAAAGGCAAGTGATCAATAGTTTTCGGCCAACCATTCTTTTGCCAGTTTTTCAGTATAATTTTTGTGGGATGTTTATTATGTGTGCATGCTGGGATTAGCAGACCCTCGTTCTTGTGTTTCTTTTTCCTCACAATGCTTACATTGAGGATACAGTAATTTTAAGCCATCTTTATATGAAAAATATAATTCTACTTGTACAATTGCAACATGGATAAACGATCTGCCATAGACATTGTTTGAAACCTAGAGATGATGTATGCTGCTAAGTGTCATTGATCTCAGTATTCTGCCACATAAACAAGGATGATGTTTTCCAACCATTCTTTTGCTAGTTTCTCAGTATAATTTTTATGGGATGTTTATAATGTGTGCATACTAGGATTAACAAACCCATGTTCTTGTCTTTCTTTTTCCACACAAAACTGTACATTGAGGATACAGTAATCTTAGGCCATCTTTATATGAAAAATATAATTCTACTTGTACAAGGAGGACATGGAGAAAGGATCTGCCAGACACTTCTGGAAACCTAGTGATGGTGTATTATTCTAAGCATCATTGATCAAAATGGCTAAGTTTCCTGTAAGCATTATATTGACATTTTGGATGAAAGATATCACATTTGCATCCAGGTGTTTCATGAATGGCATCGAAGCCAAAAAATTTGCAAGTTTTTTTACTGTTACTTCTTGATCCATTCTTTATCACTTTATTGTCAAATTTCTAAAGAGAAAACATTAACGAGACCTATAGTTCCTAACAATATTATACACATCAGATTTCATCCAGTTTAGCCTAAATTTCAAATGTCCACTTCAGCATTTAAAATAAATCTTAAAGAAATGTTTGAAGGATTATAATTATACATCTTCAAATAAAATATATGTGATCAAATCAACTCTTATGATTTGTTTAAAATGGACACTGCATCCATATGTGGATAGAAAAGTCATTAAAAAAATGCAAAAGATTGGAAATTTCATAGATTAACAAACAGAAAACAAATCAGTTCGCTTTGAAGAAACTTTTTGCATAAGAAACAACGAATTCATGAAATATCCTTCTTTAGACTTCAAATGAAAATACTCAGAAAACTAACCAGTCAGTTAAATTTGCAGATCTTCAGAACTAATAATGAGATTCAAAACACTATCTTCAAGTACAATCTTATCAGTCCCATTCCTGTATGTATCATTGCTCAATTAATATTAAAGACTCTAACATACACATACATTGCTCGGCAGCAGTGTTCTTAAACATTCTCATATAAAGAAGAGCTTCCTAATTATTCAATTTTCGGACAGTATTTAATACAATTTGAGGAGAACCATTCCCAGGCTTAGTCCAATGCCTTACCAATTGTCAAATCAAATAATTGATTAATGTGTACTTACAGATCCCCTTCCCAATCAAGTGAATGCTGTTTGCAAATCAATACACAGAAGTTGAATACCTTCCAGACATGGTCGATTATGGACAAATCACTTTAGAAATGACACACCTGCAACATCAACAAGTTGAATCTGGCTTGTCCATCCTTTTCTCCCTGAAATTTCTTCTTGCTTGAGGATGTGCACTATTACCAAATCCTATTTTGATTTATCATTATTTTACTTTGCTATGGTGACAAAAGCAAAGCAATCTTCAGCCCCACTAACTAATCCAATTCCAGAGTTGGTGTCCAGAAATTCAGAGAGTTACCGAGGTTTCCGTTCCATTAACGGATTGCATCTGTTTAATGCATTCTTCAAAACAATTCCCTTATGATCCTTCCTTTATCTAGCCTATATATATATATATATATATATATATATATATATATATATATATATTTGTACAACTATCTGAACTGCCACAATTGAGGCAAAATCGGCCTGAGGGAATAACCACCAAAAGTGACTTGGCCAAAGAAAGCTATTTAATAAAATTATTTGATAGTTAGTTTTGTTAATAAATTTATTTATTTATTTAATATCTTATTTAATTATTTATAAAACTGACACTAGCAAACAAGAGCGAGCCAACAATTCTAATTGGGAAAATCACAATTCATAGTAATGTCCCTTTAGAACATCAATGGGACTTGAAATTAGATCCAGCTTGAATAGAAAAGTGGTAGATGCTGAAAAAATGACTAGGACTAAAGTTGTCAGGTCAAGTACGTCTTACCTAAACCTTTTGCATCATATCAAAAATTAATTGCAAGTAATGGAAGAAAAGGGTAGGATTGTTTGGGGATTCTAGAATGTAATGACTAGAAATTTATTTATTTATTTAATACCTTATTTAATTATTTATAAAAATGATACTAGCAAACAAGAGTGAGTCAACACTACTAGATAGATGCATTTGATGAGCTATTGATTTTTAAAAGTTGAATTTAGTGTGTATCAAATTTCCTTAATAATACTGATTTTATGATTGATGTATTGGATATAAGTGCAATAGATTGGTAGGTTATCAAGAGTGTGGACTTTTAAAGCAGTAAAGCTTTTGATGGGTTAATTAGGAGTTAAAATGTAGAAGGTATGATCATTGGTACATACTTTATCTCTATTTAATGTAACTGATTTCCCCTAAAGATATATGCTTTTCATTATAATAAGGGGAACAAACCACATGTAATGTCTAATGGCATCATTCACTTCATTCTTATATTGCACATTGAATAACTTCACCATTGAGTTTAAAGTATCACTAGTCATCCTCCCCTTAAGCTTTGCTACCCTTGAACTATAGATGGAAAAACTTGAAATCATGTTTAGTGGAAAGTACTAGTATACATGGTATGATTATTCTTTAAAGGGTACTAGCTCAATGGAAGAGCACCTACTTTACAAGTAGGAGGATGATGGTTCGATTCCATCATGCCCTAATATGATTAAATATATGACTAAATTAATGACTAAATATATGACCAAATAAATGACCAAATAAACGACCAAATAAATGACCAAATGACCAAATAAATGACCAAATGACCAAATAAACTACCAAATGACCAAATAAATGACTAAATATATGACCAAATAAATGACTAAAATAGTTTAGTCATAAATTTGGTCACGAGATAAATGACCGGCAATAAACTACCACTGGTCACGTGACCAAATTTGGTCATTTATCTACAATTTCTAGTAGTTTATTTGGTCATATGTTGCTGATTTTGTACTAGTGTCTCCCTCTCCCTCTCCCTCCCTCCCTCTCCCTTCCCCTACCCCTCCCCCTCCCTCTACCCCTCTCACTCCCCTTACCCCTCACTTCCCCTCCCCCCCCTCCCTCTCCCCCTCTCACTCTCACTCCCCCTCACCCTCCTCCCCCCCCCCCTCTCTCTCTCTCTCCCCCTCCCCCTCCCCCTCCCCCTCCCCCTCCCTCACTCTGCCTCCCCCTCCCTCTTTCCCTGTCCCCCTCTCCCTCTCCCTCCCTCTTCGTCCTCCCTCCTCCGTCCTCCCTCCCACTCCCTCCCCCTCAATTCCCCTCCCCCTCCCAATCTCCCTTGCACTACCCCCTTCCCCTCCCTCTCTCCCCATCCCCCTACCTACCTACCTCCCTCTCCCTCTCCCTCCCCTTCCATATGTATGAAACTATTGGCCAATATAGGCCATCCATTTGGGGCCGCTTTGAAATTATAGGTGAATGTTTAAAATTTGACATGTCCAAAAAATATATTCCATTGGCGATAATGTGAAAGAAATGGAAAAAATTGAATAAACCAATGGGCAATGGGCCTGGGCATTGGACCCAATATTAATAAATTGTGGGTGATAGGGTCAATCCAGTATATGCATTATATTTGCAAAATCCTAGGTTGCCGAAATGTGACATTCACCAAATGGAAAATAATTGCCACTAATTTTTTTGCTGGTCAAGAGTTACAAGTCTCAGAGTTCCAGATCCAGAATGGTTCCTAATTTTGACAGGTTTTTTACAGTCAATTATAGATATACAATTCACTTGTGCTCTTCCATCTGTTCAGGTGAGCTCATTATTCTTATTTTCCTAGAGAATTTACTTTAATACATTAGATATGATATCATACACTTCCAGTTATCATTTCCTTTATCATTTTATAAGTACTTTACATATCATATACATTAATTTTTGTTCATACAAGGAATAACCCAAAATAATCCCTTTTTCTACATCATGTAAAGCACCCCTTCATACTTTTGGGTTTTGCTAATTGGATTTGGCCTAAGGGTGGGTTTTGTATTCCAATGTATATAAGAAGTGGGAATCTACCATTAATAACCATTCTTCATATCACACATACATACATACATACATACACACACACATATACCTATATATATACATATAGATATACATATATACATACACATTCTACAATCCTGAAAAGTTAACATCTATAATTAGATGATCATTTTAGGCCAATTTTAGTATTTATGGGTTTCCACATTGAGTTCACACTCTCCTAGCACCCACTAGACCTTTAAATTAATATTATAAGTCTTGTGCTAATTTAATTTCCTCAAAACACAAGGTAAGACATTATTTATAGGTTTTCTCTATTTTTTTTCTCCAATCCCATAATTCATTTCATCACCTAAGTCCTATATCACCACTTAAGGAATTTATATTCTATCTCAACCTCTAAATTGACTATCAGATCTTTCCTTGCATCCACTAACTATTTGGGACCCACGATTCTAGTTTGGCCCTAAAATAGGTGGTATAGGTCAAGCCTAGCTGATCTATACCCTACATTTTGGGCCCAAATTTAAATTGGGTACATGTCTTGGCAATTCATCAGAGGATTTGGACTCACAACTAACCTAGATGAGTTTTAACTCCTAAGATATTGCGAGGTATATAAAAACCCTATCTCTCGACATTTTTTTATCTATTACTATCCTCGTGAATTAATGATCACAAAATCAAGAAATTTGCAGCAAAGCATTCTCAAGGTCTTCAAGCATCTAAGTCTACAAGTATTAAAAATATTCTCCTTCATCATCAAGCATTATGGAAAACTACAACACAAATTTCATAAGGCTTATCTTTCATGATTTCCTTTTGTCTTTTTATGGAGTCCAAGCTATTGCATTAATATTTATGATCACATCCAAAGAAGCATTTCATCATCAAGGCATGAGGTGATTCCCAATTCAGATATAGCTCCTATTTCATCTTTACTTTATGTAACTTCATTGCATTTTAAAGGTTGATGCATAAACAAGGGTTTGACCAAGGTAAACCTCTTTTATCAATCTTCTTCCCTATTTTTTGTGTGAAAGAATAGGCTACCGAGTTTTCAAATCTTTTCTAGGAAGTTTGGGAACATTTAGAGTGATCTTGAAAGGAATCAAGCAGAAAACCTAGTTACAGATCAAGCCAATTGACCTATACTCAAGTACAGGTTGAGCTAGCTGACCTATACCCACAAAAATAGGCTAAAATTTAATAGGAATGTATGTTACAACATCAAAATCTCAAAAAACATGTTACAAATGTTGTTGGATTTCTATTTGTTAGTTATTTAGATCTAAAGTTTCTTATTTCGTATTTCATTTCTTGATTCATCTAAGTATTTCCTAATTTTTATTTCTATATTTATTATCCTTTTTTATTTCAAAATTACATATTTAGATAAGGAAACCATTGTCCCCATTTAGCGCTTGAGTCACCTCATGAGCCTATTGGAGGCATTTTCCTTCCAAATGTGCAATCTTGGAAAGGAGAGATGAGCTAACCTATTTTCATTTCATTGATTTTTCTATTGTACATTTTGGTGAACTTGAATCATAATATTTTCACTTTTGATTTGGTTCTTAGATCTTATTTGTATGTATTACATTGTCTCATTTTATCCAGTCATTTTCAAGAAAAAAAAATGGACATAAAAAATTCATATTGTTGTTTCTCATTTCAATTAGAGCAATAAAAACAAATAAATTTACATTTCATGCATTAGTCAGCAATCATTGCATTTCATATAGATCCTTTCATTTCTTGTTTATGCACTTGCATTGGAAAAATATACATATGGTTTCATACATTTTGCACATGTCATGTTGGTTTTTTCATCGTGAATATCTTCTATAATCTTAATTTCATTTTTATCTCCTAAGGACCATCCTTCTCATGAGGACATATTGAGGCAAGGTAATAATCCTTTTCTCAGTACTCTCCCTATTTGGGATGAACCATTATAAGACAATGTTGATTGTTCTCTTGATATACATATCCCCCATGATGGTACCTTGGTGATAGATAATGACATTAAAGTAGAAGAAATTGATATGATTATTTATTCCATTGAGGATAATTTACCTTCTATTCATCTTAATGATTTTCCCTCTACCGATGAAGCCTTAATGAATGATGAACCTTCTCTTAAGATGCACCCCCTTTATGACAATATTTTGGAGCAAGAGGAGGAAATTATAGAAACCTTTCTTAACATCACCTTACCTTTATTTGACATCCCTTTTAGAGATGAAGCATTGATGGAAGTCCTTATCCCTATTATAACATTGTCTTACTTATGAGGATACCTTAGAAGAAAAGGATAATAGCATTACTTCTTTCCTTGATGGCATCTCTTCAAGTTATAAAACTTTAAAGAATCAAGAGCTTGATTAAGTCAAAGTTGTCAATTTTTTCATACTCAAATAAATCAATTGTTGTTGTGAAAGGTGATCGACAACCTAATTATAATGTGGCTGATCACACTTATAACACAAGAAACAATAGACAACCTACAAGTTTTGTTGTTCCTCCATCTCTTCATACTTCTCAACCAGTGCTTCCTTGTACATCCCATCTTCCTCAAAATATTGGAAATGAGTATGATTCAGTAGAATAACTCTATGCTACTCCTGCCAAGATATCTCTTTGGGAGCTTCTTCAAAATTCACCTACATATCATGAAGCATCACAATAAGCCCTGAGAAACATGATGGCTCCATCTCTTGTAGAAGATAATATAACTTCCATATTAGAATGCATGAATGTGACCAATAA
>BSBK01014280.1:15000-65994 GCA_027943335.1 Chamaecyparis obtusa | reverse complement strand
TATGGCATTATGTACTTCACAATGAGAGCATGTAAAATAGGGGGGTTAGTATGTTTTTTGGCAGTCTGTATATATACATAAAGTTTTAATACTAATGCCAAAAGTGGAGAATGTTACTCTTATTTGAGCATTAATGGTTGTCATTAGTATCATTGAGTCGGTAAAGGACACAAACTAGACAGCTGGTCAAAACACATAAAGCCAATATACTAAGAAGGACAAAGGTGGATCACTAAGTTAACCAAACATGGCTTTGAATGAGTACTCTCACCAAGCCAGATTGTTACCGAGTACTGAGCACAGTGGTCACTGATCATTCACATAAATCCAGCACTAGTTAATTACCGAATGAAGAATGTAGTGAACACCAAATAAAATAGGAAACAACATAGAAGTTTGAAATGGTACAAACTTCAAGGCAAATAGTTCACATTGATCAGAAAATGGTTTACCAAGATTGAGACAGAATTAAAAATGGATGTAAACATTAAATTGTTGATGATTCCTATGTACTGTCAAATGTAGGTTATTTTGTTTCCACCGTTGATTTTAGGTTTTATAAGATATTGTAAAACCTTAATTAGGTCAATTTAGTTTGATATAAAATGTGTACAAATGTCATTATGAAAATAATCATGAAGGAGTAGTCACGCTAAGGACATCAGGAGATCAGAAAGGGTTTTTGATAGAAGGATTTGGGAGAAGTATTAGTTTTTCAGAACATACACAAGGCTACCGAGTAGAAAAGAAGGACAAATACATCACTAAAAGGTGATATATTTATGGTATATTATTGATCTGAATTAGGAAAGATTGTGTTTCTAATTACAGATACATGTTTTACTATTACTATTAACCATTGCAGCAGATTCAAAATCTCCTAATAGAGCGGACTTAACCATTATTGTTTAAATCTCTTAACCGAGTACACACATGTATTGTGTTGTTAAAATCCTCTAACAAGGTAGACATAGTTGATCTTATTGTTACTCTAATAGGGTAAGATCACCAGGAGTGATCACATTTTGTAGCCTTAATCAACATACTTTGTTACTGTTGTAGTGAAGATTTTTAACTATTCGGATAGTTTTTACCTTCTTACAAGGGTTTCTATTATACCAAAATATTTTGTGTTATGCGTATGAAGTTTCATGTATGTCTTATTGATTAGATTACATGAAATTAAATTTTCAGTTATATTTGAATGCATATTTCATACAATGGATTCAGTGAGTTATTTCTATCTACACCTACAAAGTTTTAGTCTTGAAATTTTTTAAGGTACTAATTCACACATCCCCTCTCTTTCCATAATCCCAACATAAGTTTATCCTAAAACTAATCAAGAGAATGTTGATTTGTTTTATGAAAGTAACAATGATTTGTAGAATCAGATTCAAGATACAGAACAAAGAGAAGAACCAAGATCTGAACCTACAATTGAAGCAAGATTTAAAATAGTAACACCAAACAAACATTTCATAGGAAATCACTCTAGTGATCAGATTATTGGGAGAATATATAAAGGAGTTATGACAAGAAATAAGGTACGTGAAGAATTGTATTTGATTTCTCACATTGAACCTAAGAATATTGATAAAGCTTGCAAAGATGATCATTGGATTCAAGAATGAAGGAAGAATTGGATCAAAAAAGTTAGTTGAAATAAACTAGTTTTTAGAAATAAGATGAATGAACAAGGTGAAGTTGTAAAAAACAAAGCAAGACTAGTATGTAAAGCATACCCAAAAAAGGAAGGTATAGATTATGAAGAAATATTTGCACCTATTGCAATAATTGAAGCAGTAAGGATGTTCTTGGCTTATGCAGCTTATAAAAAATTCAAAGTGTATCATATGGATGTTAAGTCACCATATCTAAATAATAGATTAGAAGAAGAAGAAGTCTACATTGAGTAGCTGATGGTTTTCCTTTGACTCAAGAAGTAGATATGGTCTACAGGTTGTACAAAGCACTATTTGGACTAAAGCAAGCACCTAGAACCTAGTATGCAAGGTTGGATAAATATTTGGCAAAACTAAGATTTACTAAAGGTATTATAGATAGTAACTTATATCTAAAATAAATAGAGAATGGTCTATTAATTGTTGTTACTTTTGTGGATGATGTAATCTTTGGAAGTGAGAATGAAGCAAGTGATAAATTTGCTGATGAAATGAAGAAGGAATTTGAGATGAGCATGATTGGTGAAATGAAAATTTTCTTGGATTTGCAGATTATGCAAAACAATGATGATATTTTCTAATCTCAAACTAAGTATCTAAAAGACTTATTGCAAAGATTTGGATTGGAAATTGTAATCCTGTTGGTACACCTATGGTAACCGCTCATAAGTTATCTAGCAAAGATGAGACACCTTCAGTTGAACAAAGGAAGTACATATCTATGATTCGAGGTTTGCAATATCTAACTCATACAAGACTAGATAGAGATAATGTAGTTGGAATTGTTGTGAGATTTAAATTTTATCCAAAGGAATCACATCATGTAGTAGTAAAGAGGATATTCAGATATTTTAAAGGTACAACTAATTTTGGGTTGTGGTGTGAAAAATCAAATGACTTTACCGTATGTGCATATATAGATATGGATTGGGGAGGTAGTATGGATGATAAAAGTAGTACAGGTGGTGGAGCATTTTTTCTTGGAGGAAGACTAGTTTATTGGTTGTGTAAGAAAAAAAATTGTATCTCACAAAGTACAACAAAATAAGAGTATATAGAAGTAGCAAATAATTGTAATCAGATAATATGGATGAAAAAAATGGTGAAAGGTATTGGAATTGAGTTTAATAGACCTATTATCATACATTGTGATAACACAAGTATAGTAAGTATGCCTAAGAATCCCGTGTTACATTAAAAAACAAAACATATAGACATAAAGTATCATGTTGTAAGACAAAAGTTGTAGTGAAGAAAGTCAGACTTGATTATATCATCACAAAGGAGAAGATATCATATATCTTTATAAATTCTTTACCTAAGGATACATTTGAGTATTTGAGAGGTATGGTTGGGGTTATGCCCTAGTCCACTTTTGAGTACTGATGCAAAAAGTTGCATCAGTCCAATGGTACATAACACTATTTTTTATTTGGACTATATGTTGATGTTTCCTCTATGAGGGAGTATATGTTTGAGATGAGTCATGAAGGACTCTTGGTAAGAGGTATTTCAAATAGTGTCTTTGGACACTTGATGTGATTAAAACTATTGAGTAGTACAATTGAATTTACATAATGATGCCTTTGTCATTGATGTGAATGGGGGAGAATAATGCATGAAAAAAATCTCCTAGGAATGTATACAATAAGTGAGGTATATAGAGTGGGAGAGAAATGATTGATGAAGAGGATTTGAAAATAAAAGACAAGAACAATAGAGTTATATTTTGGTATTCATGGAACTTGGATGTTTTTTGATCTATATTTCCATCAATGCCAAAGGGGGAGATTTTAGCATGAATGTTGAATATTTCCCATGGGGGAGTATTCTAGTATTATTTAAGTGGTCACATGTTGTATTCATGACTGTGTTTTTCATTGATGTCAACATACTATTTTTACTAAAGATTGATACAGTAGTAGAAAGAGTTTGACTTAGCACAAACAGATAATTGTACATTAGGTACTAAAGGGATAGTTGTAGTTGTATAAGACTTCATTATTTATTTTAGAATGCAGCAGATAAAGGGTTTCAATACCAGGGGCCACTCTTTGGAACCCTCTCCACTACTACAAGCTCGAAAATAAAATTTCTACAAAACCCATTGGAATATACCAACCAATGGTTTAACAGGCCTTTGATATAACCATGTCTCTAAAAAGGGACAACACAAATGCTTCAAAGTCCTCCTGATTTATGAAAATTTGAGGGGTAAGGCTTTTTATTCTAAACCTTTTGTGCACAAAAATTTTGGATGCACATGTTTGAGGGCCTCAAATCTTGACTTGGACATTAATAGCCCACAAAGGTGGCCATAAAAGTAGGACGGTGTTACCAAAAAGCTCTGTAGCATCATTCCTCTATAACTAGGGTGGTACTCTACAAGAACACGGTGGTGGGTCTCGGTAGAGACAACTCATTTACCTAAATATGAATGAGGAGGATACATTTCTGATGAATTTGTGTGACATCAATAACCCTAAACTTTTATGACTTGAAGTATTTCAGGACAGACCATTTGTTGGTACAGACAGTGACCATTTCTGGCCAAATTCCCCCCATGCAAATAGCCTTATTGGTTAAACGAGACCTCCAAACCCTCAATTGTGCACTTTGATTCCTCTGATTTGTGAATCTTTTTGCACTCTGAAGACTTTAGCTATGAATTTCCATTCATTGAGTTTGTGAGCGAGACGATTTCATTTTCATCACTTCTTTTGGGATTTGGTCGACCATTGACTCCTCACTTCCAGCTTCAGTTGGTTTTTGTTTTGGTTCATTTTTTTTCCTTTTATTAGTTTCTTGCAGTTTTCTTAGTTTTCCTTATTAGTATTTATCTTGTTTCATTTTGATTTATTGTATTTTTTCATTTGTTTCCTATTTATTTTTCTCATTTTTCCCCTTCTCGTAACCTTATGAGAGCTACAAGATCACATTAGTTGAAACCATATATAATAAAACCTAAACATGAAGCTCATCAAATTCTAGACCTTAACTATTGATATATGACGGATCTCGTGATCTTCGATCCCTACAAAATGACTGGAGGTCATGTATCTACAATCCATGTGGTCTATAATTCTTCAATGCTTGATTGGGTTGTTGGAGGAGACCATGACCCCTAATCTCTAAAATAGATATTGGGGATCAGATATCCCTAATCCCCAACAATGAGCCCATTGTTTTAATTGAGCATCATTGTGTGGGGCATGCATTAACCCTGATCCCCTAAAAGAGAGTCAAGGACTCTAAAGCTTGATTTCCTGATTGTTTCATCATCAAAAGGTGTTGTGACTCATTTCATAGTGTTAGGGTTTTTTTAACTCCCAAACCCTGAAACTATGGTAAAATAAGTCTTCATAGATTTTAATCATGTTGCAGTGGTTATTCGAGGGTTTTTTTTTCTCCTGTATTTTATTTTAGAAGGGTTTTTTTTGCTACATTTTTTCTTTCCTAAGATAGGTTAGTTTAAATTTAATAAGTGATACTAAAATAATGTCTCATTTTTTAGGGAAAAAACAATAAGGTATTGTTGGACTATGTACAAAAATGTGAGTAGTGGGAGGGGAGGGTTGAATCAATATTGTAAAATACTTTTAACTATCTTTCTTAACCATTCAAACTTTTTATAAATTTGCATGGATCACATAAAACATATAAAACATTAACAATAAACATAACTCATAACACATTCATTTTGGTATTGCAGAATTTTTTGTTAGAGGATAAACAATGTGGTGGGGATGGCACCCACAAAACTTCACTACTGCAGTAAAAAGTTTTCCCAGTTAGAGCTACACTGTTAGCTATTTCTGGTAGCTTACCCTGTGAAGAGTATTAACCCGGTTAAGAGTTTAAAGACTAGTTAAGTCTACCTTGCTAAAGGATTTTATAATTATAATATAAGAAATATACCTGGGTTAACGATTTACAAAGTAAGACCTATTAAGATATTCTCGGTTAAGAAACTTTACAATTCTAATTATTAACTTAATCAACAAAAAAAATATCTATAGTACTTGCATCAATCATATGCTTATCAAACTCTTTATGCTCATTAACAAATTATCACATACTATGCTCCACTCACAATATCAATTTGGTACTCGCTAGATTCAACACTAAATAGAAATTGCTCTCTTCTCTTTACTTCTCTATTACTCAGTAGCTTCTCTCCTCATCACCTTCTATCTACAATCTCTACTTCTCACATGCACTCTCTCATACTCATACTTAGATCTTCACACTTTGATCTATTTATATACAATTCTAGAAGCGGTGGAAATGTTCTAGAATCATCTTGTTAAGTGGTGCTAACATTGGTTACTCCTCCAATGCATATTTCACATTTAATTCTTATAAGTGCATATCACCTTGTAATCATGGATAATTGTTGTATTTAAATCTCCAATGCTCTGTCAAATAATCTCCTCAAGATTTTTAAATCATTTTCTGCTCGGTGTCCGGGTTCAATGTATTTGTAGATTCTCCTTGTTTCATCCTTTCATGCTTGGTAACTCATTTTCCTTTCTCTTGGTAAGTGTCTCATCTCTCAGTTTGGTGAATGTTGAAGCTCGATATAACTCGGTGACAAGTTCTCTGTTGCTCAGTGTCTAAACTTCCTTTTCCTTTACCGAAAACTCCCTTTCCATTATTTCTTTTATCGAATAGATTATGTTCTTTACCGACTTGTATTTCCTTCATTACTAAATGACTTTGATAATAATTATGAATTAATCATAACTAATGAAAAATAAATACTTCTTCTAGGAGTATCAATTTTTGTCTTTGACATTAGTTCTGTATCTTTGTTAAAAACCTTCAAAGTCATCAAAAATTTTTCCCTTAGAAAAATTTATATGTATCTCCATATCTTTGTAAACTAATTAATCCCCCAATAGTAATAACTATAGTACACACCCTCATCCATCTTTCGTATATATCATCCCTTTACTCTCTCATTTCCATATTTCCTCTTTTTCGTATAATATATTTCCCTCTTTTTTTAACAAAAATACCAAAATAACAACTTACTATTTATGTAGTGGAGGGATCGCGGAAAAAATAAATTTATATTTTTCTTGTCCATCCTTTAGTTATGCCTTAAATGAATCCTTTAGTGTCTACAACACTATGATTTTCTTACTAATGTTAGCTTTTAAGAACACCATGCTATCCATTACACGTACATCTAGTGTGCTGACTAAATCTTTTTCCTTTTGTATATGCTTCTATAATGATTCAATGTGGGGAATAAAAAATGTTTGGAGTTCTAGTAGATCCATTCTAATTTTATTCTCCTCTCTTCTGATCTCATATTGTACTCCCATTGAGTGCCTAAAATTTTGATAATAAACCTTGAAAGAATTAGGCTCGATGGATACTTTTGATAATTGTCCAATTAGGTCTTTTTCGACATTGTCAAATTTTTCTTTAATGTCCTTGGTAAGATTTTAAATCAAATAAATATTTAAAAAAAATAAAAGAATGTTTTTCAATTATTTATCTAATTCAGTAACTAACTCAGATAGAGTTACCTTGTCTAGTGCAATTGTTTGAATAAGTTCTTCAATAACTTTAGTCTCTAACTTTCTTCATGTGCACTTGCATTAAGTATTTTGATGTCTTGATACAAGGTTGGTTTATTTGGTTTACCGATTCTCATAGTTGGTTCTATATATCTCCTTTTAAATTTAAATTAGCCTCTGGTAAAATTTCATGCAATGTATCTTTGACATTCTCTGGCACATCATTATTTTTCTTATTTGCAATCAATTTATCTTGTGCAAGTTTTATTTTCAATAAGTCTCCAAACTCAGATAATTATTTTAGGCTCAAAGTTAAAATATCAACCTTAGGAATAATGATAGGTTGGCTCAAATCAACCTCTTTCTCATGCTTTCTCTTCTTGGTTTTTCCCTTCTTTGTAAATGCCTTCTTTGCATTAGATTGTGCAGTAGTGGTTTCATCAATCTTTTCTTATTTTTCTTCCTTTTTCTCTTCCTTCTTTTTCTCCTTATTTTCATGTTCCTCTTATTTCTTCACTTCATCTGTTTCCTTTACTTTCTCTTTTTCATATTCCTTCTCTTGTTTTGTAGTCTCGGTAGGAGTTACCAACTCTATGGTTTCTTTTTGTGGTTCAGTTTGGGCAGTTGCATATGTTGGTTTATCTTTGGTTAGCTCTGATATTACTTCTTCAATCTTAGGAAATTTCAATTATATGATCATCTTGTTCCATTAATCTAGCCTTTGTAGGATCATCTATATTCATTTATTTTGTTTCTTTGGCCTTGTTTTCCATTATATCTTAATCATCTTTTGTTTCCTCTATAGGGTCTTGTTCTGTGATATCTTCAATTATAACTTCATCTTTATCAGTTGTCAAAGAAATTGGATCTAAATTCCTTGATAGTTCTTTTACCTCTTCATCACTCGATTGATCAAGAGAAAAACTCTTTTCTCGAAAGATCATCATTTTCATTTTGTACTTCTTCTAACTTACGCACCAAAATTTTGAGTGCTCTGTTCTTCACAATGAATCTCTTGGAGTATTCTCATAGAGTATCTTTGATTCCTCTTTTATTTAGGTCTGGTAGTTTGATAGGCAATAACCTTTCCCTTATTTGCTTCTCAGATTCTAGAACATATTTCCTTCTTGCATCAATCTTCTTATATAGCTCATCAGCCATATTTGGTGCTACTTCAATAGGTGTAGTTTTGAATTTGTATAAAGTAAATACAATAACCTTTTCCATCATCAAGAATTATCCAAGACTATAGATATGTTCCACATTAGTATCTCTATTGGAAATTCTATTAAAAATATTGTTTTCTTCCTGATATATATGATTAATGGTATAATTCCTAAAGAATTTTAATTATTTCGTATCTCTTTCTAGTAATACCTTCAACTTCCAATTAGGAGTGTCATTTCTTCTAAGGGTGTTGATGATGATTTTTGAATCGCCCTCTATTTAAAGTATTTTAATAGTTATATCTTTACACCAAAGTTGTCCCTCTGTAAGGGCTTTCATCTCAATATTGATATTATTGGTCTCTATCCTTATGGGTTTGGCCATTCTTGCAATTTCCAATCCTTCCCAGTTATGAATACTACATCCTATGCCTAAATGATGAGGGTTACCTTGGGAAGGACCATCAAATTTTAACTTGAACTAACCATGTTCTGGTGGAATGCATTTCAGTTGAAGTCTCTTATAGTTTTTTTCATTATCCCTTGAGCCTTTGAAGGCTGGGATTTTCAAACCTTTCCATGATTTTCTCATTTTACATTCTAAAGGGTAAACCTAATGTCTTTTTCCTAAAATGCCTCACTCTTATAATTAATAGTTTCACTTATGGCCACTTCAATTTTATTAACTAAATGGAACCACTCTACATTTTTCTCCTTCAAAACCCTTCATTTCCTTTCCTTCCAAAATTCCCAGATGAGAATTGATGGTCCTTCTATCCAATGTCTATGATACAGTTTTTTTTTAACAAATTGGGCCAACTTAGGAAGTGACTCATTAAATCTTTAGGAAGAGCTTATTTCCAACCTAGTTTGTAACATAACCAGGTCAAACATTGAGATGTATGTTGATAGCCAAGTTATATATGATATAGTTTTTCTTCTCATGATTCACATATAGGATGCCATTAAGGTCCCTCCTAGACAATTTTGGTGAACCAATCAGTTGTGATGATTTTGTGTTGGATTGCAGTCGAGGTAAATACTCCTTGCCTTAGGAAAATAATATATTTTCAAACATAAGCTAAGGGGAATCTCACAGCATGTATAATTTTGTTCTTTAATTTTCTACTAATGACCTTCTTTAGCACTGTAGCCAACCCATTTCAGGCAATCATTTCCCTTCCTAACTACTAAATCTACATTTCGATGAATATTCTAGAGGGTATCCAAGTCATTTTCGGTAGTTTGAGATTATCCATTGATTTCTTGGTCCATCTGAGAGAGGGATCCCCATTCTTCCATACAATATAGTCTTGAACATGACAACCCCATAACCTTTTAAGTTTCTCCTTAATATTGTTAGTGTACATTAATCCTAAAATAGATTTTTAACTACCCAAAGAGTTCTCCCAAAACAATGTCTTGTCGCTTGATTTGATATCCTAGGTTATCTAGTCTAAAACTAACTGTCTATATTTCAACATGAAATTTAAAACTTGGGATCTTTCTAGGGGGCACAAATCAAGGATTATTCCTAAATCATCTTTCCCTCTAAGATACTTGTGGTTTAAGATTTTAACCTATTTGAGAGAAGGAAAATTGATCATTCTCCAAATGAGTTTTTGCCCCTTAGGCCTTGATCTGAAATTTCAAATTCTTATTCCCAAACCACTTGATTTGATTGGCCTAGTGATTTTGTCTTTTGCAATGGCATTAAATTTATTTTTGTCTACTAATTTCTACCAGTAAAAGTTCCTAAGTTTGCATTCCTATTTCCTATTTGCACTAGTTGATAACTCTTGACATGAAATTTAATATATAGGAAGAGTTTTTAGGACTAATTTTAGCATGGTGATTTTCCTAGGATTTATTAGCCACTTGCCTTTCTAAGATGATCTTTGTTTCTAATTTGGAAATGAATTGATCCAAAAGTTTATTGTTTCTATTTCCTTTATCTAATGCAAGGCGTAGATACTTACAAGGAAAATGAACTTTCTTGAAGTTCAGTGTGTGGAAAAACTTCTCCTCCTTTCTAATGGTCATATTGAATAATTTAATATTTTAGATTTTTTGGGTTGATTTATTTTATGGATGCCTTTTCATAGAAATCTAAGATGAGTTGTAACTATCTATCTTCAGATAATTCACCTTTCCCATTAAGAAAACTATCATGAGAAAATTGTTGGTGAGTGATGGGGTCCAAGTTATTGGTTACCTTGATTCCATTGATAATGTTTTCTTCTCTTAGTTTTGTCAATGATCAACACAAAACCTCGACCATAATGATGAAGAGTAAAGGGTAAATGGGGTCCCCCTCTCTAAAACCTCTTGAAATTGTAAAGAAAAAGATCATGTTTATGAACTATTTTTTAAATCCAAAGGCTTCTATTCATTTTCATAGGAACCTCCAATCCACCTTGTCATAGGATTTCCTGATGTCTAATTTTATAAGAATACTCAAACCTTGGTTGTATTGGATAGAGTGAATTACCCACTGAGCAATAATAATTCCATCAAAGATGGATTTCCCATGTACAAAGTCAGCTTGTTCTTACCAAATAATGCCAAGCAGGATCAATTTGACTCTATTATACATTTCCTTAGCAATATTTTGTAAACTATATTTAAAAGGGAAATGGGTTTACAATCTTCAAGTTTCTTTGCATTTTCTTTTTTGAGGACTAGTTGAATGAAGGTGATGTTTATTTCTTTGATAATACATCCCGAAATTCACTATCCTTGAGCTATTTAAACCACATTCTCTATCCTAATAGCTAATAGGATATTAAAACCATATTCTCTATCCTTAGAGATATTTGACACATGTCTACACCCTCTTCCAATACCTCTACCCAATAGAAAATAGAAATTAAAAGAGTTTCATATTGAGGCTTCCCTCTTTTAATTTGACTTGAACAGGTAACCAAAAAAATTATGTTTGTCAATTTTCTCAATTATAAATCTATTTAAAATCAAAATGTTCTTTAAAATAACTAGTCCCATAAATTTTAAATATTATTGAAGTAAGTTCTAAAATTTATGAAAACACTAATCAATAAATTTTATAAATTTAACATATTGATTTCATCTACACTAATTGACCATCCACAAAATCATTTTTTTATTTTCTCATAATCAAATAAAGTGTTTAATCAATTTGATTAATAATTTCTATTAAATTATTTTATAATTATTCTTATGATTTGACAAAGCTTTTCACAAAAAATCGAATTATATTATTCCTATTAGAATTCAACTATGTAATTTTTTATTAAAAAAATCAAAACGTACAATAGAGAGAGTCTATCAAAGAAATCAAATGACTCTAAGTGCGTGGAGTTAGAGACCATGCTATTAAGTTTGACCTCATTACCATTACAACAATCTCTTGCTTCTATGATTGATTTGGTCTGAAGACTTCAAGTCTACCATTTGTCATGTTGATTCTCATTGTTTTAATTTGAAATGCGTCTTTTGAAGCCCATTGTTTTGAATTTACAATGTTCTGAGAAGGCTGTCTAGTTTCTCATATTTAGTTTTCCATTTTCTAATATTGAAGATTAGAATTTATAGGCAAGTGTCTGCATTGAATCTTTTTAATTAATGGTTACTGTTATTCTTGTTTAAGGGAAGATGAATTTAGCAGTCTGTTTGAAAAAAAACAAAAATATCTTTATGTTGAGAGGCCTAATTAAGCAGAGAGGTGTAACCTTATAATAGCAGCAGATCCAGATTTTATAGGAAGCCAGCCAATGTAACCGTATAAGAAAAAAAAAAACTTTTCACTTTCCGCTGCCAGCTTGACAATTGACTATTCAGATAACCACCATAAAATGTAATATATGAAAGAATAAATGCATCATGGAGGATACAAACGAAAATTTTCCCCACATGATACACCCTCTTTCTTTTTCCCCTTCCAACACGCATGCATTCTTCTCCTATCTTAAATAATGCCTTTTCTAGATAGCAATGATTTGCGACATATAGATTTGTTGAAAAACCCTTAGAAATTTCAAGGAAAGTGCAACAGGCCAGGGTAAAGCCAGATTCAACAAGCTTTGTCGGCATCCTCGCAACAAATGAATGTAATTTCCAGTCGCCACAACCTTAGTTAGCAACCTCATGCTTGCGCAAAAATGGAAGCTTTGGAATATGTTGCTACAGCAGCGCTGGTAGACGTATGCAAAATGTGGAAGTATTGATTAGGCATGTGGATAGTTACAAAATACCTAAAAGAAATTTGGTGTGAGAATTCCAAGCTCCCAAATTCAAATCGTAGGAGTAAAGCCAAATTGTTTACCAGAGTTAGTTAATCCTGTGCTAATATTGGAGCATTTGAAATGGCGTATGAACATTTAGGAAAGATTTTGCTGGACATTATAGTTGTAAATGCATCGGTAGGCATGTAGGTAAAATACATGGAAACATAGACAAAGAAAGTGAATTGTTTGGCATTAAGCTACAAAAAGATGTCTCATGAATGTATTGATTGGAAGAATATTGCTCAAAATCATGTTTAGTGAATTTTTTTTAGAAGCTTTCACGCAAATACAACCTCGAGGGTAAATCTAGGTTCCTTGTATGTGTTCTTCCCTAATCTTGCCTCCATTGAATATTATTTATTAGGTCTAAATTTATTTAGAAAACTATAGAAATCTGTAATTTCTATTTAAATCTTAGTTTTGATTTTTTTAAAAATTAATTGATAACTACAAATTATTTTAAACTAGAATAGGAATGTTTCATATATCTAAAAACATTTAGAAAGATTCTATATATATTTAGATTTAGTTTAAGCTTTATTATGAAGTTAAAGGTTTGATGCATTTAAATTTTTAAGAATAATAGTTTAATTCAATTTTATAATTTAAACAATTTACCTGAAAAAAATTATAGTTTTTGTACATGCAACGATGAGTCGATAGGAGTGATTTGTTTTGTACAATGAGGAAAATTAATCACAAATGCTAATTAAAAGAGAAATAAATGATTTCCCAGAGCTTTAATAAACTGATAGTAGTTTTGAGAGACAATTGAAACCAAGCTTCCTAACACCCCATTAGGATGAGCAATTCAGGTGACCATGGTAAAACTAAAGGAAATATAGATGTTGAAGGCAATTTATAATTCAACATGGAACATTTTAAGTCAATAGAATTTAGGTATAAAGTGAAGAGTAACAAAGTACCTTGTATGAAGGGAAGAGTAACGTAGAAAAATGGACCAGTCAATAGAATTCAGGTATAATTTTAAAAATGAACATTCTTAGATACAAAGTTATAGTACACAGATATAGGAGCAGTGAAAGAAATAGACAGTATACTATCAATGGTTGAACTATCATTTGGATGAAATGAACGAAGAGTGGAGGAACAAGGATATCAAAAGAACAGGGTACAATGGTGAGCAGAGAAAGAGAACAATCCTGAATATGTATTGTTATATGAAAATAACGACAAGCACAGTCATTATGACAATATGAGAGATATATGATACATGGTTTGAACAGAGCATCTAAGGAAATATATTGATAAAGAGCTACTTCAGAAGTATTGAATACAAAGAATCAGATCAACAGTGTGTCAAACGTCAAAGAACTGTCGTATTGTGGTAATGATGCTTTAAACAATGAAGGAATTGATGACAAAACCTTTTATGCCTTCTGCATAATATTATAAGACCACAAAATATCAAATATAAGCATCAACTCTTTTATTATTTACTGTCAAAAATATGGAATATAATAGAGGAAACATGATAATAATATCATGTAAGGTACAACCAGAGATAACAGGGCAGTCATGTCATTACTAGAGATCATTGAACAACAAAAAAATATATGGAGTTCCATTGTCATTTCAAATCAGTGATAGCGCATATCAAAGAATACTAACATTCTTGATGGTAAACATCGAGGATGCAACTTTGTCATGACATGTCCATGCCACAACTCAACTTTAAAAACATGACACTATGACACCACACATTAGGTATTCAACATGAGAAGAGAGAAACATATTTGCATAAAGAAATAGTAAATTCTAGAGGATCTTATGATAGCATTCAGTTACAATTACCAAAAAAGAGCTCTATTGAAGGAGGTAAATAATAAATATAGTGATATAATTACGCATATATACAAGGCCAAGACAAAGTAGCAAAATAATCCATTATTTACTTACAAACAAAATTAAAATCGTTAACAACTAGTTTCAATTCCATATGGCATGAAGGAAATATAGAAAATACCATCAAATCATGCCATGGTAGCACTTATTCAGAGAGGAATCTATCATTTTACAATGCAAAGAGGATCCATCAATAATGAAACCGTCGAGGGTTATTCAAACAATAGAGGGGTTTCATTTTGTAAACCTAGAAGTGAGATGTTTCTACGATATAAACCACAACCTGCAAGTAGAGCAATAAAAAACCCAAATAAAACATCAAAATATACTTTTTATCAACTTATCCATGAAAAATTGAAATCTTCAGAGAAATCAGCTTTACTATAATACATAGAAGATCACGTTTTAACAGACAAAATCCTCATCCTGTAAGAAATATTTTCCCTAACTATTATATTACTGTTACTTTCATTCATTATGCTAAAGACTTAAAGAGGCCTAGAATAAATTTACATTCCTCACCAACCCAAGACCAAAATCCAAAAATACACTTCACCAAATAATAACATAATCTGTGCAGGCCAAGGTTCAAATAATGCCTTGTCCATTAATTCTGACAACAATCATAATATACATTGAGTGATTACCCATAGAAAGTTAAATTTTCAGAGCAATCAACAATACTATAATACATACAAATTCAAGTTAACAAAAAGAATCCTCGTCCTGATAGAAGTATTTTCTCTTACTTCTAAATTAATGCTACCTACATTCATAGTGTTATAGATATAAAGAGGACATAAAATAAGGAGATTATTTTATCATTAACACCAAATTTCAGAAGCCAATGAAGTCTGAGAGAAAAATCTACCAGCTATTAGTACCATAAAAGTGTTAAGCTTATAACTATAATCTTGAGTCTATAATAAACCAAATAACCAGCCATACAAGTGGTACGTCTTAATCTGCATCCAAGATTTGTCCAAAATAATTTCAGACTCAATCTTCTATATTGTCAAACGAGTATACAAGATAATACAGAGGGCTACATGAAACCAAATTTCAAAGTGGAAAACAATTTCAAATGAATGACAACCCAAATGAGTTGGATGCATCCCTTGAATTGAGGAATAGAGATAATTTTAAATAACGTATGAGTATTAAAGATGAAGATTACTGGGGGATGTCAGATGATGTTTCTTGCATCACTATTTTAGATACAATATTCATGAAATTTCTGAAGCTAAAACCTGAGCTTCATACTCTGGAATAGGATAATGAAAGACTAAATATTGATTCAGAAAAAACAGCCAAAAAAATTACAGGGTCCTGTAACTAATTAGAAGAATTGCAGATGGCTTCTCTCAAATTAAAAGAAGAGAACAAGGCCCTTCAAAAATAGAGAGTGTTTTTGTGAATCAGATCAAGATCTGAACTTAGGAAAACAGAATCTGAGTTTAGAAGCTAGAAATAGTGATTTAGGATGCAATATTGATTCAATGTCTCAGCATATTGGACCCTCATAAAAATATTGATTCATTACGGAAATAAAAATCTGAATTGGCACTCACCACAATACTACAATGACTTGTGCAATTTTATATTGTAGTATACAAAATAAGACTTCAAATATTTTGAAACTTTTAATGATCTAGAAGATTATGTAGTATGGGTGAGACGCAGTTTGCAAATCAAAGGATTTTTAGTCTCGAAATGTTCTTTCTGGTAGCACAAACTTTATATTCTGGGAATTATAAAAAATTCAAAATAATACAATGGGCAATCTTAAGAGAGAAGATCATAATCACTCTCGTAAAGAAAAAAACATCATCTGAAAATGAAAAAACACAACAGATAACAAGTTGCATAAAATGAAAAAAAATTACTTCATTACGAGCCTATCCCTAATTGTGCAAATTTCTAGCAATAAAAAGATAAGTTCACCACATGATCTTAGAATTCATAAAGCGAATAACAAGGAGATAAAAGTTTAGTCAGGAGAATCATGTCGAGTCTTTGATTGTGGAAATAAATCTGACAAGCCAACATTGTTTCGGTGCCTTCTTGGAGGTGACAAATCTACTGGCTTGGTCCAAACCTTCATTGGGGCAACTAATCAGCGGGAATCATGCCTAAGATTCATTTGTGGCAGATAATCCAGTGAACCAGATGACAAATGTGGAGACCTAGTGGAGAACAGTGAAGAAAAATTCTAAACTAACCATCAAATTAGTTCTTAATTTTTTATGAATAATGTATCTTTACATCTCTCTCATCTGTTGGCTTATTTGCTAATACAAATTGTAGGTTTAAACAAATAGAAAAGGGAAATCCAACAGAAATTGATAGTGATCATAATGTGGCTGGGGACAACAACGAAAATGTAGATAAAGCTAATTAGGTTAGTCTTTTTCCATGGTTTTAGTAAGTTTTATTGTTTGGAATCTCTTGACTTAGGATTATTTTTTTGTGCTTTTATCTCTTTCCCAGCATCTATCTTGTCACAAACACAAGTAGACAATATCATCAAATATTTTTTATTCATGTCGTACTATATGGCTTCTACTCTTGAACACAAGTAGAAAATATCATCAAAAATTTCATTTGTAAAGCCCATCAAACCATCTTCAAGCTTTCATCTATAACTCTTATTAGCAAGTAGCAAGTAGCTCAGACAAAAAATTGGTACCTCTTCCATAATACAGAGACAACCGTGCTAGCCTAAAATGGTTCCCCTCCAATTTCTCCATAGCTGTGAATGATAGTTTAACAAGTCATCTGAGAAGAAGCATGCCGATTAAAGAAGCTACTGAAAGTTAACAATGAATCATTAATTCAAACATTTGAAAAACTAAGTTGCAAAATTCATTTTGTGAAAATGTGTAATCACTTCATATCATTCTTTGAAATATTATATATGGGGAATTTACCAAATAGTTAACATGGTCTATGATTCCACATTTTGACTGCATATATGCCAACACTTATTCGAAAGCTTCAAATGCTTTTGTATCAAATTTATTTTGGGGCATTTTAAGGTGCAACCCATAGTGGGCAAAATATGATCTTGATCATTCTCTCAATGTTTCCCTCAATAGCATATTTAAAATAATGAACATAGTAGACAAAAGGAACATGTTATTAATTTGGATGAATTCAGACCTATTGCTCTCTGCAACACAATTTATAAAATCCTCTCTAAAGCTCTAGCAAATAGGTTAAAAAAGGTCCTATTCAAACTAATTGGGGAGGAACAGACCAGATTTGTTCTGAGCAGATCAATTCTAGATGGGATAATCATTGCTCAAGAAGCTATACATTCAATTCAGCATAATAAACAACCAAGTATGATCATAAAATTGGACATCAAGAACGCTTATGACAAGGTTAACTGGAGATTTTTGGCTAAATGTATGGAGAGATTTGGGTTATCTAAAGCATGGATCAATTTGATATTCTATTGCATCTCAACTCCTAAATTCTTTGTTTTAGTGAATGGATCCCCTCAAGGTTTCTTTGAAGGCTCCAACGGCATCAGACAAGGAGATCCATTATCGCCATTCCTATACATAATTATGGTTGAGGCACTTGGAAGAAGTATGATCAGACTGCAAGACCAAAACCTCATCAATGGTATTTCAATATCTTCAACCATCCAACCTGTAACCCATCAAAAATTTGCAGACGATATTCTTCTTATGGGAAAGGGTTGTATTCAGGAAGCTAAGAAGATTTCTAAGGTGTTAGAACAATATGGGCTAGCCTCAGGACAACTAGCCAACAGAGAGAAATCAGTGGTCTTTTTCTTCCATATTAAAAAGAAACTCCAACAGCAAATTGTAAAAACTTTGGCATGCAAATCAGGTTCTCTCCCATGTCCATATCTAGGCATTCCAATTGACAAATCTCTTAGAACATCATCAGTTTGGAAACCTTTCAATGAAAAGATGGACAGAAAGATGGATAGTTGGAAAACTAAATGGCTATCTTGGGCTGGGAGATTAGTTATGATTAAAGCAACATTATCGACAATACCAATCTACTTAATGTCTTGTCTTTCTCTTACCATGGAGGGGTATATGGATATGGTGAAGAAACTAAGGAAGTTCCTTTGGTAGGGCACAGACACTAAAAGAAAATTTGCAAACTGAAATCTACGGGTGGCACTGGCATCAAAAACCAATTATGGCAGAACCAAGCTCTTAGTGCAAAGCTCTACTAGAAGATAGTAAAAAATGAGGATTTTAAATGGATTAGAATTCTCAAAGCAAAATATGTAGGCAACCATAATGAGGAAGACATTGCCCAAATCAAAGAGCTCCCCAAAGGATCAAGAATATGGAACTTTATAGCTAAGTCCAGACACGTAATAAACAACAACATAACATGGAATATCAAAGATGGAATGGTAGCAAGATTCTGGGAAGACTCTTGGGGTGGGTATCCATCCATTAATTCACTGCTAGGTCCTAACCAGATCAGTCATATCTGCAGTTCAGCATGGGGACCATATCTCAGTGATTATATCACTCCTTCACCTTCGGCTAATATAGATGGTTCCTAGGATTGGAAAGACTTCACATCACTACAATCAGATGCAAGGGAGGTTGAGAAACTAAAATCATTGATTAAAGATCGGTCCTTCCTCCTCAAACAGGGGAAAGATGAAATAGTTTGGAATGGAGCAAGATCAGGATCATATAGTGTTAAAGATGGATATAATCTCATAGCAAGATCAATCATGCCCAATACAGAAGAGATCCCAACACATTTATGTTGGAACAAGGTTGGACTTCCAAAAGCTTGGATATTCACGTGGACTGCGTCTCAGGGTAAAATTTTAACTGCAGACAAATTTATCAAGATGGGATTTCAGGGCCCCTCCAGATGCATCATGTGTCTTAATAATGAAGAGGATGCCAATCATCTATTATTATCACGTCCCTTTGCTAAGGAATGTTGGTACTAGCTCTACTCAAAACTAGGATGGTCTTTAGCCCCCTCTAATAATTTACTTCAGCTTTTGATATCATGGCCATGAATTATGGGAGATAGCTTATTCAGCAACCTATGGTCGATCTCACCATCAATTCTCATTTGGGAGATCTGGAAAGAAAGAAACAAAAGACTATTCTAGGATAAAACTCTGAAACTTGAATCAATAATCAATAAAGTGGAGGCAGCCATAGTAGAAGTAATGAACTCCAGGATCCAAACCCAATCAGCACAACAAAAATTCTTCACTAGCTGGGATGATCACATGTCAAAAAGTTGGTTCGGGATAAAAACTCCAATCACCATAGGCAGAGGACCAAGAAGAAATCAGGAATTAAGGAAGGCATGCATTTGGAAACCTCCCCCAATTGGATGGTACAAACTAAATTTGGACATAGCTAGCAAAGGAAACCCAGGGCCCTCAGGTGCGGGATGCATAATATGCTCCTCATCAGGTAATGTGATTGCCAAACAAGCCATACCATTGCCCAAAGACACAAATAACATGGCGGAATTTAGGGCACTACTGAATGGCCTGATCCTGGCATGGGAAGTAGGAATATCAAAACTTAAAATTGAAGGTGATTCATTGATTACCATTAATGTAATCAAGGTTATATCAACTCCAAATTGGTGGTTAATGGCAGTTTTAGAGGCCATTTTACAACTCATGGATAAATTTGATTCAAAAACCATCAACCACACTTTTAGAGAAGGAAACATAGAAGCAGATGAGTTGGCAGACTTGGCAGCCAGAGGATCAAATTTGAAAAGTATATCCGATGTTAGCGAAGCTCTTCAAGTCTAGTCATCAAAATACTTTGGTTGGTTCAAACCCTGATGGTTTCTTGCCTCACAAGTTGACAGAATAGCTCCTTGAGGTGATAAGACGAGTGTCTTTCCTCATAGCATGGATATGAGCTCAAAGCATTAAATGAAATCTAGATCGAGGACAAGAGGAGTAGCCACTTATTGATCAACGATGGGATGTTTTCCATTGCTCAAACCCAAATAGTACGCTTAAGTGTTAGCGAAATTTGACAGGACAAAATTAGTAGAGATCTAGCAGATAGTATAGCGGATAGCTTCTCAAGGCCACTTGCTACAAGTATTCCTCCTCCTCCTCCATGGAAATGGACTCTTCATCAGGTTCGACATTAAACGAGTGCTATTTACTTGGTTTGTTGGTAGCATTTTGGTAACATTTTGGAAATCAACTAGAAAATAGGGGTAGAATTAGAAGTTTTACATCAGCCTTGTGAACATGTGTCTTCTTAAACCCTGGTTGTTTTTGACCTTGTGCCTTTCTGTGTTTGCGCACTTATCTTTTGGCACCAAAAACCCTGGATGTTTTCAACCTCGCATTTCTTCCCTTTTGTTGGCACTCCTTGTTCGTCGGTCTTATGTGTGCAAGTGTGATCAGTTGGTGGGCTTGACTCCCTAACATGCTTCTCATCTAATGGTGGGCGTAAGAGCTTATGTGATGTGTCAAAGGCATGCGAATATGAGACCAATGGTAGATCTTGCTCTATTTTCTTTTCCCGGTTGGTGGTCCCATTTGTCAGAGAATAAAGTGATGTGCTGTGTTTTGGTTGGTCCGCGTGGTTTGAGGTGGCAGGATGGCAAATGGGCCCGGTTCTTTTGGAAAGATTCTTGATCCTGTGGTTGTCATATGATTGCATGGAATCTTTCCAACCCATGCAATCATGTGACCATCATCCGATCTTCCCAAAAGGTAAAGCTTCTCTTGGCAGTGGGCCCATTGTCTTGTGTTGCCGGTGGTGCACATTTTTCATTGGTAGGGAGTGGTGATGTGGTGGAGACTTGGCAGTTTGTTGGTGGGGTGAATGTTAATGGTTTGTCGTATGTTTGCATGATCCAGTTTCATGCTATGCGATCATGCGACAAACCCTTTGGGCAAACAGTGGCGACAAATATTTGGTTGGCTTGGCGGTGACGGTGGTAAGTGTAAGCAGTTTATCGCATGTTCGCATAGCCCTTTTCTTGGCTATGCGATCATGCGACAACCATTAAGAATGTCACCATTGCAAAGTAAAAGTGGGTCTTGCCGACGTGCTTGTTTTTAGTTGGCTGCTTGCTGGTAAAGTGACCAAGGATCTTTCAAGGGGTTTGTGATTGTTGACTACATGACTTTGTGACACTAGCACCATAAATATGACCATTTGTTTTCAAATTCAAAATTCTCTGAGGGGTTTTTGCAACATGAAGTACCTGAATTTATGGTTTTAGCGGTTAATCTCGACTGGTTTGGTGGCGCTGGATGTTATCGACTGATTCGAGGGTCTCAGTGATCAATAGCAATGATGTTTTTGTACCCGGTGGTGAGTGGTGGAGGTGTGTCGCATGTTTGCATAGCCCTTTTCCAAGCTATGCGATCATGCAACAACCATTGTTTTGCAGGGTTTTCAAGTAGTTAGTTGTTTGTGATGAAAGTGGTAGTTGATTACTGTTGTCTATAATTTCTAGCACTCTGCTCTGAACACTAGGCCTATAGAAATGGGCTTAAAACTGATGATAATTCTGTTAATATTTTCTCAATATTTTCTTTTACATATAAATATAAAAACCTTGGCTTCAGCCCTTCATCGATCAAAAAAAAAAAGTTACTTCAATCACAACCTCCTTTAACAATTTCATTCTCAAGAAATAACACTGTCAATGTTATTTGGATTGGTGAATACCAACAAAGTCTACATTTACTCTAATAAAACCAATCCACTCAACTCATAAAACATCTCTATACTCCATCGATCTATTGTAAACATCACTTTAATGGCTTTCTAATGTCATCGTCACCACTTCAAGTCAAAAAATAGCCATTGTATTTTTAGATGCACACTAGGAAATTTTAAGGAAGTGGCGTCAATCTAAGCTAGTAGCCCATGCCAGTTTTTGAGCCCCAAGAAACCATTGAAAATAACAATCCATCATTACTTTCATAGACTCCCCGAAAGATACGAAAAGGTAATCTTGAACAATAATACCAACATCAAAACACCATAACATTTTGGATAAAGAAAAGATCAAGGAAAAACCTACACTGCACTAATCAACATCATAAAAAATGCTATTTGGGCATGCTATAAGAGAGTATTCAAAACAATAAATAATCATTACAAAAATACATGGATACAGAACAATGAATAAAGTTACATTCATCAAGATGAATTGTAATACAATTCACAATCAATACTAAATCCTAGAACCGAAAAGTGTATTCAAACATGGCAACTACCTTCTCACTTAACAACATAATATGGAAACTCGGACCCTAGCTACACCTTTCAAGAAAAATTGCATTTCTTAGAGATGGGTGAATTGTCTCCCTGATGCAGAAGAAATCTAGTACGCAGGGAGAATTCTTAGATTTCTCTAGACATCTCAATGTAAGAAAAAACCCATTATTAAGAAAAAATAGCAAATTAAGATTTGATTATCATCAGTCAAGGAAAATGAAATAGATTTTGCTAGAATCATTAGTTCATGACTGGAAATGATATTTAACTATCAAATAAACAAAATGTGCAGAGATGAAAAAAACAAAATTCTACGATAAACAAATAACACTAATAAAAAAAATGGACACAAATGGAAAATGGACACAAATGGGCATACCTTGAAATTATTTCATTTCTTTCAAAAATCTATGAAATATTGGGTGATGCAGTTCCTCCATATATAGGTTGCTAGGGTTGAATGCAAATGATAGAACAACATAAAAAATAGAGGATATGATAAGGGAAACCTACAAAATAGGGCAACCTAAAAGAATTGAGGATGAGAGAGGAAAAAATAGCGTTGAAACAAATAGTTTAGATAGAAAGACAGACCGATGAGGAAAAATCAGGGAGATAAGAGCCCAAAATAGTCGAATATATCTATTGATGGGAAAAATTATTAACAGTAGGGGCTGACAACTTTCCATTAAAAAAGTTATTTTACGGGAGCAAATCTCCTACATAAAGTCTATCGACTTAAATATCTTTAATTTAAGTAAGTATAATATATCTTAACTCCTTACTTAATCCTTACCTGAGCCTTAAATAAAACCTCATATAAATACTAACCCTAACACTAGCCATATTGTTACCATAATCATAACTATAATCTCGACTCTAACCAAACCATAATCTAAAACTTAACCCTAACCCTAAACCTAAACTTAACAATTTATCTAAATTGAGAGTGACACTAATTGTGGATGAATCTTGTATGTACTTAGATAATATATAACAAACATAATAAATGACAATATTTTCGTAATTGATTGAAAAGTTGTTTTTATAGAATAGATTGTTTGTTCATGTTAGAAAACTATAGAAATCTTTAATTTCTATCTAAATCATAGTTTTGACTTTTTCTAAAATTAATTAATAATTAGAAATTATTTTAAACTATGAAAGTATTCCTATCCAAAATGAAAAATAAAATAGAATAGAAGATTTATAAAAAAATTAGAAAGTTTCTACATTTAGATTCTAGTTATATATTTATTCTAAAATTAAGTGTTGATATATTTAAAAATTAGAAATTTTTTTAATTTTAAAATATGAAATTTTTCCATATGCTAAATGAAAAATAGAATAGAATAGGAATGTTTCATTTATATCTAAAAAAAATTAGAAAGATTCTATATATATTTAGATTTTAGTTTAAGATTTATTATGAAGTTAAGTGTTGATGCATTTTAATTTTTGAAAATAACAGTTTAATTCAATTTTATAATTTAAACAATTTACATGAAAAAAATAATAGGTTAGAAGTGTTGGTTATTTATAGATTAATTTCTTCTTTTTTTCATTTTCTATTATGTCTAAATAACATTAGTTCAACTTTTAATTAAGAATATATTAATAATATATTTTAAAAAACCTCATAGAAATATAACCCTAACCATAGTTATAACTCTAACCCTAACCTTAACCATAACCCTAAACTTTATATAAACCCTAATACTAGCCATATTGTTACCATAACCCTAACTATAATCTTGACTCTAACCAAAGCCATAATCTAAAACATAATCCTAACCCTAACCCTAATCTTAACAATTTCTCTAAATTGAGAGTGATGCTAAACCTAACTATATCACTAACCTAAAACCTAATCCAAAACCTAACCAAGATGAAAATGCTAACCCTAGCTCTAAACACTAACCCTAATCCTAACATTCACCCTAGCCATACCCCAAACCATAAAATTAAATGTATCATTAACTTGAAACCTAACCCTAACTCCAATCAAGATGTAAACCTTAACCTCAACCCTAAACCCTAACTATAAACTTTACCGTAACCCTCACCTTGACCTTAACAATAAACAAACCCTAATTCAAACCCTAACCAAAACCTAATCTAAACACTGACCATAATCATAATTATAACCCTAAACTTAACCTTAGAAACTTCTAACCTAAACCCTAATCTAACAATAATTCTAACCCTAATCCTAACTGTATCTTATACCCTAACACTATCCCTAAACTTGATGTAAACCCTAACCATAATCCCATTTAACTAATAATTTTGTTTAACTCTAACCACAATTCAAACTCTAACTGTAAACTAAACCATTATCCAAACCCTTTAACCCTAACCCCAAGTATTATGTAAACCCTAATAATGGACATAATGCTAACCATTACCCTAAACCCTAATCCAAACTATAATTCTATCTATAAACCTTAACTAGAACTGAAACCCTAACCCTAAAAATAAGTCTAAACCTAATCCTAATTATTTTTTAAGTTAAGAGTGAAGCTAAACCTAACTATACAACTAAAACAAACCCTAACCATTATTTAAATTGTAACCACAAACACCAAACCCTAGTCATATTTATGATGTAAACCTTGATTGTAACCATAATCCTAACCTTCAATCTAAACTCTAATCCTAACAGTAATCATAACTCTAAATCTATCCATAAATTAAACCCTAACTATAACTCAAATATATCTTAGGGTTACTAAAGAGTGCGTAATATAATTAGGGTTAGTAAAAGTAATTATATTAAGGTAATATTAGATTAAATTATATTTAATAAAAAATATTATATAATGATTTATTAAATATAGAGGATATATTAGGTAGTTATAAATTTGGTTTAATTATATTATCACACTGAAACTTAATTCAAAAATATTAATTATTTAGTTGAAAAAATACAATTTCAATATATTTTAAATTATTAAAATTTACTTAGAAAAATATGATTAAATTTAATAATTTAAATAAAATTTAAATATGTTTTACATATTTTAGTTTTTAGTATTTGAAGTATTGTGTTAAAAATGTTCCTATTCACATTATGATCTTGATGTAAAAGTATTCTTGTAGTGTTTACATTTGTCATAAAATCTTAAACTTTATGTTTGATATTATATATTATAATTTAATTTTTACATTTTTATTATGTATAATATTTTTTTAGTTATATATATTTTAAATTCTACAATACTTATTGAGTTATCACTTTTAAATTAAATTTGATACTTCTAGTGAATAAAAAACAAATCAATGAAGAAATATTAAAACAAAAGATGCCACCTATAATTTTATTCTTCATGGATCCCACTATTATCTAAACAAAATAAGATGATATCTAATATTTTGGAGAAACTAAAAAATATTGTGTTTAATATTCGTTATACTTCAATATTGTTTATTATTTATTTTAATTTAAATTAAAAAGCCTTATTTTAGTATATATTTTATAAAATATAAGATATTTAATTTACAAAGTAAAATAATTTTTTAAATATTCTAATTAATTTGAGTTTTTTTTTTCATATTTTTAAATCTTAAAATATTTATTTAATATAACATATAAATCAAAAGAAGACATTCATGCACCTAACAATTTTTTATATTAACTGTAGAGAGATCAAATGCAAAATTTAACGAAAGTTAAGCAGGTGAGGCCCAACCTTAGCCACCAAGAGTTCGCAGAGTTAATAGAATATAAATCAAGTAATTAAATGACATAATAAAAGACTAAAGAAGAACATGGTTGAGATCCTCAACCTAGGCAATCCAACCACCTAGGCCTTCCATCTAGACAATACTTTTCTTTTTCTGAATTTGAGCTACCACCATCTTAATTTGATAATCAGTCACATTCCTGCTCATGTGCACCTCATTTGTAAGCTTTTTCAAGGTAGCTTCAAAATTAGCGAAGTTATCTATATGGCTTCTCCAGTCAAAGCCATTCTTCATCTCATAAACAAACATTGTAGAGTGACTTGCTTGGAGAAATCTCTTGAGCTTCTTCCTATCCAGAGTCATATTCAGATTAACCTGCGAAGAAATTTTGAAATATGTGAGTTTTAAAAAAAAATTAGTAAGGGATCTGGGAGAGTCTTGATACCTTTCTTCATTTCTACAATTCCAAATTTTCCACGAAATGCTAGAAGATAGCATGTTCCATAAAATATTACTATCATTTTTAGCACCATCAATAAAACCAGTAACAATTTAAAAAATATTAAGCAAGGAAGGGTAGTAAAAATCAAACATATGCGAAATACTTTTGGAAAAAGAGAAATCAAAGAAGATATGCCTAGAAGTGTCAGGGAGACCACAAAATCCATAGGCATCATTACTAATATAATATTTTTTCAAGGGGAGTCTGTCCAGGAGGAGAAGCCATTTGAAACATTTGATTTTGGGCTCAATAGGAGACTTCCACAGTCTGTCTAAGTGCTTTGTCCACATATTAACATCTAACTCAGTATACCAGAGTTTGTTAATATGACGAATGATATCAGTATTGACATAAATTACTTTGTATATAGTTTTGGCCTTGATTTTTTCCACAATCATACCATTGGGCCACTTGATTTTAAGGAATCTATGAGAGTCAACATGGCAGACCATGGACAGGTTATTATGGGCTTTGACTATCATGTTATAAGTCTTCTTTTTGGAAAGAGGGATATTAAACTTAGTTCTTAAATCCTCCCAGTTGATAAGCTTATCTTTCTCAAGCAAGTAGATGAATTCAGATATTCCAAGATTATTCCAAAATCTAGCCAAACATCCCTGAGAGAGGGTGAGAGGTTTACCGACCAGCTGCAAGTAACACCAAATGGATCTTTCACCAAAAAGAGTATTATGATCATGGAAGGTTCTATTAGTGATGAACGGTTTAACACTTTACCACACCTTCCAAATACTTTTAAAGACAAACGAACCTTGAACAACAATGGGAAAATCACCAATTATGATATCATAGAGAGGGATATTTTTCCAAGATTTAGCTTTTTTGGGGAAACCTCTTTCAATATTGCTTCTAATCAAGACCTTCCATGGCTCCTCTCCCTCTAGAGAGTGAAAGATCCATTTGAAGAGAGGGTCATACCTTGAAGCTTTAGGTCTTTCGATCCTATACCTCCAAGGAGCTTATCAGTGTGACACCAATCTTACCTAATCACATGCTTCTTCTTAGTACCTTTACCATCAGACCAAAGGAGATTCTTGATGGCTTTCTAAATTTCTAGAATTTGATAGGTCTTAAACATCCAAGCCGAGGAATAGTAAACATTATAAGAGGAGAGAATCTTTTGACAAACCTGAACTCTTCCTACCAAGGAGAGGGATCTGTTATGCCACTTATTAAGCTTCATAAATATTTTGTCCTTAATCCATGCACACATATCCTTAAGGGAGAGATCTATAGAGAAGGGGATACCCAGGTAACAGAAATTAATTTGGAGACCTCCCCATTGAAAACCAAATTTGTTAAACCAATCAGGAGGTTGATCAGACCATCCAAGGTAGATGGATTTAGCTTGAGAGATATGATAACCCAAGATAGAGTAGAAGGCATTAAGCTTGATTTGAAGTAATTCAAAATTGGATTCATTAGCCTCGAAAAATAGAGAGATGTCATCCGCAAAATAATAGTTAGTCAGGTCAGTGTTGTTAGGGAGGTTAATGCCTTTGATAGTAGGAGAGAGGGAGATATCCCTAATCATGTAGGAGAGGACATCAGAGGTAATGACAAAGAGGGAAGGGGCCAAGGGACATCCTTGTCTAATGGATCTTTCAAGGGGCAAAGTTTTAGATAGGGAACCGTTAATATCAATCTGACTAGAGGCATATTTCAGGAGGACTTTAACAAGATTACAAAAGATGGGGGAAAACCAAAAGTCTCAAGCGTAGAGAGAATGAAGTCCCATTCTATCCTTTCATAAGCTTTTTCAAAGTCAAGAAGCATCATAGAAGAGTTTTAATTAGAATATTTGGACTAGTTCATATCTTCCTGACTAGTGATCAAAGTTTCAAGGATATACCTACCTTTGATGAAACCATTTTGAGTGGGGGTCACAAATTTAGAAAGGATGGATTCCAATCTCAAGGCTATAATCTCAGAAAGGATTTTATAGGATACATTCATAAGGGTGATAGGCCTCTTGTTTTTAAGGAGATCTTTGTACCCATCTTTCAGGATAAGTTTAATAATGCCTCTATTAATGAAGTTTCCCAAAGTGCCTTTATTATAAGCTTCAGAGTAAATATCATAGAGGTCTTTGTAGATCCAATCAATATTGGCTTTATAGGATTTAGTCGGGAGACTGTTAGGGCTAGGAGCCTTATTGTTCTTTAGGGTCTTTATAGCTTTCTCAATCTCATCAATGGAGATTTCTTTATTGAGTAAGTCTCCATCCTGTCAATTGATTCTATTAGGGATAATTTGTTTATACTTATGTATGAGAGCCTTAGCTTCTTCCAAATCTTCAGAGGAAAAAAGTTTATACTAGAAGCTAAGAAAATCTTCTTTAATACCATTAATATCAGTGACTTCCTTATTATCAGCAAGGTGTTGGAAACAATTGTCTGAAGGAAATTGCTACTCAATTATGTATTGTCTTTGATGTCACACAATGTCATAGTCCGCAGCAATCAGCTTCTACCAAGCTCAGTCGGTCTGCCAGACAGGAATATTAGTGCTTATCGAGTCCACTCGGTTATCGAAGAAAAGAAGTGTCTACCGAGTTCACTCGGTTGCCGAAGAAAGTTTAGTGTTTACCGAGTTCAGTCGGTCATCGAAGAAAGTTTAGTGTTTACCGAGTTCAGTCTGTCATCGAAGAAAGTTTAGTATTTACCGAGTTCAGTCGGTCATCGAAGAAAGTTTAGTGTTTACTGAGTTCAGTCGGTCATCGAAGAAAGTTTAGTGTTTACTGAGTTCAGTCGGTCATCGAAGAAAGTTAGTATTTACCGAGTTCAGTCGGTTATCAAAGGTAAAGGATTGTTGGTGTTTACCGAGTTCCCTCGGTCACCGAAAAATTATAGAAAGATATGGTCACCGAGCACTGTCGGCCCTTGAAGGATTTTTGCAAATAGAGTTTTCTTAATTCAGCCGACTGTTATACTAAATAATGTCGATTTGACTAATCCAAAATCATATAAATAAAAGGTCAAATGTGAAAAGTAAAAACACACAGCAGAAGATTTACAGAAGAAAAGAAGGAAAGATATATGCGAATTTGTGAAGGATGTTCAGATATCCTTGAGGAGCAACAGAGATTTATTCAATCAGAGAGGATCAGACTTATGCAGAACAAAGATCTGTAATCAGCAAGACAGTTGCATTATTATACAGGTCACCTTTTTCATTGTTACCTTCTTATCATTGTAACAGTGAATTCTAAATCTCTTAACCGAGTTGGTTTAACAACCATAATGTAAATCCTCTAACAAGGTGACAATTCCATTGAATTGTTTTCAAGACCTCTTACCAGGCCACTCCTAGCAAGGTGTTTTAAATCCTCTAACAAGGTCACACCTAACAGTGTGTTTTGTAACCTTTTACCGGGTTGGCTTCTAACCGGGCATCACTTCAGAAAAGTGAAAATCAATATCTAGATACATTGGTGGTTTTTCCCATATTGGGTTTCCACGTTAAATCTTGTGTCTCTTGTGTTCTTAATTGCTTCCTCAATCATATACATGTGCTGATGAATATCTAAAGATAATATTGCTAATACTTTCTGCATTTTCAAGGTTACTGCAATCTATTTACCGAGTGCTAAAACAGATAACATTGTTAAGATATCTTAAGGGATCTGCAAAGAATTAATTGTGAAGTGAATTATGGTTGACTGATTCACCCCCCCCCCCTCTCAGTCACTTCATCCATATTCCATCAATTGGTATCAGAGCTTTTGGTGCTTGCAGGAAGGGTTTCAAAGACCTAAGCTAAAGATCAGGATGTCTTACAAGAGGGAAATTCCAAAGCTTAACAGAGATAACTTTTCTGCATGGCAAGGTCTCATGTGACTTCATCTGGCTTCCATTGGTGATTCAGGATGCAAATACATTGATGAAGAGTATACAATTCCTAATGGCGCATTAACTGTTGAAGACATTGTAGATAAAAAGACTCACAACACCATGATGATAGACATTGCATCTGCTCTCAGCTATGAAGAATTTGATGATATCAAAGACTGCACCACTGCATATGAAATGTGGGTGGCACTGAAGAAAATATATGGTGGTGATGCAAATTTGAAAAGAGCCAAAGCAGAAAGCCTAAGAGGACAGTTTGACAAGATGAATATGAAGGAAGATGAAAACATTGCAAAATATGTTGAAAGAATCAAAGCAAGTGTAAGTGCAATTAGAGCTTCTGGAGGAACAATCTCAGATGAGACCGTTATAAGTAAGGTACTCAGAACACTACTCCCTATCTATGCAATAAGAGTATCAGCTATTCAAGAAAGAAGATGTGAAGCAAACCACAATATAACTTTGGATGCTTTAGTTGGAAGATTGACAGCTTTTGAATTAGACAACTATGACAACTATGTTCCTAGTTCCAAAAATATTGAATCAGCATTTGAGGCCAAGGTTTCACTAAAGAAGAATAAGAAAATTAAAGAAGTTCAGTCAGAAAGTGAAGAAGAATCAGAAGAAAGTTCTGATAGTGATCTTGAAATTGTAGAAGCATTACTTGCAAAGAAGTACTCTAGAGGGAAAGGTAAGTATAAAGGTAAAACTCCTTTAATCTATTTTTCATGTGAAGAAATTGGACATATTGCAGCTAGGTGCCCAAACAAGCAAGTCAAAGAAGAAAAAAGAAGTCACAAGTACTATGGCAAAAAGAATTTCAAATCATACAAGGATAAAGGTAAGAAATCATGTTTTATGGCTAAAGATTCTGATGATAGTGAAGAAGAAATTGTCTTTATTGCTATAAAAGATGAATCTGATGATGATGAAGATAAGATGGCACTTATTTCTCATATAAGCAAAGATGATATATGGATAATAGACAGCGGATGTTCACACCACATGACTGGTGACAAGACAAAATTTGAATATCTAGAAGACTGTGACAATGGTAATGTAAGATTTGGAAACAATGAACCTTGTTGTATAAAAGGAAAAGGAAGAATCTCATTAACCAAAGAACTCATATGTGATAATGCTTACTGGGTTGAAGGACTAAAACATAATCTTCTAAGTGTAGCACAGCTAATCAACACTGGTTTCAAGGTTGAATTCATGAATGGTCAAGCAAGACTGCTGGATAAAAAAGGAAAACTCATTGGATCAGGAAAACAAACAAAAGGTAACTTATTTTATCTTGATCTCAATGAATATTCATGCTTTATTGCTCAAATAGAAGAAAGTTGGCTATGGCACAAAAGGTTATGTCATGTGAATTTTGATAACATGATAAAAATAAGCAAATTCAAGAAGGTTAGAGGCATTCCTACTTTGAAGAAACCTGACACTGGTCTATGTAAGAATTGTCAGATTGGCAAAATGAGTAAAACTAGTTTCAAGAGTAAGAACTATCAGTCTAAAGAAATTTTGGAAATTGTGCATACTGATTTATGTGGACCTATTGGAATACAAAGCTATACTAGAGACAAATTCTTTATTCTTTTCGTTGATGACTATTCTAGAATGATGACTGTCATGTATTTAAGAGAAAAATCAGAAGCATTTGAAAAGTTCAAATGGTACTTAGCAAGAGTAGAAAAAGAAACAGGGAAAAGATTGAAATGCTTAAGATCAGACAGAGGTGGTGAATTCATCTCCCATGATTTTAACAACTTCTGCATTGAAAGAGGAATCAAAAGACAGGTATCAGCTCCTAGAACTCCTGAGCAGAATGGAATAGCAGAAAGAAGAAACAGATCTATTATGGATTGTGCAAGGACTCTAATGATAGAAAAGAACATCGCTATAAAGTACTGCAAGGAAGCTATCAGCACTGCAGTTCATACCTTGAACCGAGTACAATTGAAGAAAGACACATTCAAAACTCCTTATGAATTATGGTATGGCTATAAACCTAATGTAAGTTACATGAAAATATTTGGTAGCAAGTGTTATATCTTAAAAGAATCCAGAAGAAATAAATTTGATGTGAAAAGTGATGAAGGAATATTCCTAGGATATTCTAGCAAAAGCAAGGCATACAAATGTCTGAACTTATCTACTCACAAAGTCATAGAAAGTATACATGTAAAATTTGATGAGTTTGCAGAAAAGACTGAGGAAGAAAGCAAAAGGGAACCTGAGAACTACAGAAGATTCATTTACATTGAACCTGAAACATTGACAGACACAACTATCAATAAGGAAGCTATATCTATCGAGCCGAGCACAGTTACCGAGTGACAGGAAGAAGTTCAAACCGAGTCACAGGAAGAAATTCAGACCGAGTCTCAGCCTGAAGTTACCGAGCAAATATCTACCGAGCCCGAGCAACCTGAAGAAGAGATCCTAGAAGACAACAGCATGAATCATTCAAAAGGCAAGGAACCTATACTAGCCAAATATGTCAGAAGACATCATACACCAGATCAAATCATTGGAAACAAATCAGATGGTACTATGACAAGAAGCAAGCTAAAAGGTACATGTCTACTTACTGATTTTGAACCTAGAAATATCAAAGATGCATTGGAAAATGAAAGTTGGATTGAAGCAATGAATGAAGAATTAGAACAAATACAAAAGAACAAAACTTGGACTCTTGTACCTAGACCTAAAGATAAGAATGTAATTGGAACAAAATGGGTATTCAGAAATAAACTAAATGAAGATGGTCAAGTATCTAGAAACAAAGCTAGACTGGTATGTAAAGGTTATTCTCAAGAAGAAGGTATAGATTATGGAGAAACTTTTTCTCCTGTTGCAAGATTAGAAGGTGTAAGAACTCTACTTGCTTATGCAGCACACAAAGGATTTAAGGTATATCAGATGGATATAAAATCTGCATTTCTCAATGGAATTCTTGATGAAGAAGTCTACATTGAACAACCTGAAGGTTTTGTTGATCCAGATAAAAGGGACATGGTCTGTAGGTTACACAAAGCATTGTATGGTTTAAAACAAGCTCCTAGAGCATGGTATGAAAGACTCCATAACTATTTGATCCAGATTAATTTCAAAAGAGCTAATGATAACAGTAATCTGTATATCAAAGAAGGACTGGATGACAAAATTGTATTGGCAGAAATATTTGTGGATGATACTATATTTACAGGGAATGAGGATCAGTGCAAAGAATTTTCAGAACAAATGAACAAAGAATTTGAAATGTCTATGTTTGGTTTAATAAAATTCTTTGTTGGTCTTCAAATTCAGCAAAGCAAGAATGGTATATACATTACTCAATCCAAATACATTAAGGAGATACTTAAGAAGTTTGGAATGGAAGATTCAAAACCAGTTGGTACACCCATGTGTACTGGATTGAAACTTACCAAAAATGATGATTCAAAAGAAGTTGATCAGACCCTATACCGATCTATGATTGGAAAATTGCAGTATGTAGTACATACAAGACCTGATATTGCCTTAGCATTCAGTATAGTAGCTAGATTCTCAGCAAAACCTAAGGAAAATCACATGATGGCAATCAAAAGAATCTTAAGATACTTAAGAGGAACTGAAGAGTATGGTTTGTGGTATAAATTTGGAGGCAATCTAGACTTGAAAGTGTTTACTGATGCTGATTGGGTAGGAAACATTGATGATAGAAAAAGCACAAGTGGTGGAGCATTTTTTCTTGGAAAAAGACTGGTATCCTGGACTAGTAAAAAGCAGAATTGTACATCTCAATCCACAGCCGAAGCAGAATATGTTGTTGCTGCAGTAAACTGTTCAAATATTGTCTGGTTTAAACAGCTATTAGAAGGTATGAAGGTTGAAATCAAAGAACCAGTTGTTATATTTTGTGACAATACCAATGCAATAAACATTTCTAAGAATCCAGTGATGCATTCCAAAACCAAGCACATTGCTATTAAATATCACTTTGTCAGAGAATTGGTGTAGGACAAGGAAATCAGATTAGAATATATTCATACAAAAGAACAGATTGCAGACATTTTTACCAAACCATTACCTAAGGATGCATTTGTGTATCTAAGAGGTAAGTTAGGGGTCATTCCCCTATCCGAGGCTCACTAAATGCAGTTTTAGTGATGCATCAACCTGAACATGATTGAAAATCAACCTGTTGATGCAGCATATTCAAGGAATCATTGCATATGAATCAGTACTTGAGGTACATTAATTTTCACCGGTAATATGTGAATTTTCTTTGGCATGTGTTGTCAAAGAGGGAGTGTTTGCTATGTCTTTGCTATTACTTCAAGAAATTTTCAATAGTCAGAAGGAAGAATTTTCAAGATACAGGAAGTTTGCTGACAGAGGGAGATTTGAATCTAAATCGAGCTAACTCTTTCAAATTTCTTATGCTATGACATATTGTGTTGCCATCAATGCCAAAGAGGGAGATTGTTGGAAACAATTGTCTGAAGGAAATTGCTACTCAATTATGTATTGTCTTTGATGTCACATAATGTCATAGTCCGCAGCAATCAGCTTCTACCGAGCTCAGTCGGTCTGCCAGATAGGAATATTAGTGCTTACCGAGTCCACTCGGTTATCGAAGAAAAGCAGTGTCTACCGAGTTCACTCGGTTGCCGAAGAAAGTTTAGTGTTTACCGAGTTCAGTCGGTCATCGAAGAAAGTTTAGTGTTTACCGAGTTCAGTCGGTCATCGAAGAAAGTTTAGTGTTTACCGAGTTCAGTCGGTCATCGAAGAAAGTTTAGTGTTTACCGAGTTCAGTCGGTCATCGAAGAAAGTTTAGTGTTTACCGAGTTCAGTCGGTCATCGAAGAAAGTTAGTATTTACCGAGTTCAGTCGGTTATCAAAGGTAAAGGATTGTTGGTGTTTACCGAGTTCCCTTGGTCACCAAAAAATTATAGAAAGATATGGTCACCGAGCACTGTCGGCCCTTGAAGGATTTTTGCAAATAGAGTTTGCTTAATTCAGCCGACTGTTATACTAAATAATGTCGATTTGACTAATCCAAAATCATATAAATAAAAGGTCAAATGTGAAAAGTAAAAACACACAACAGAAGATTTACAGAAGAAAAGAAGGAAAGATATATGCGAATTTGTGAAGGATGTTCAGATATCCTTAAGGAGCAGCAGAGATTTATTCGATCAGAGAGGATCAGACTTATGCAGAACAGAGATCTGTAATCAGCAAGACAGTTGCATTATTATACAGGTCACCTTTTTCATTGTTACCTTCTTATCATTGTAACAGTGAATTCTAAATCTCTTAACTGAGTTGGTTTAACAACCATAATGTAAATCCTCTAACAAGGTGACAATTCCATTGAATTGTTTTCAAGACCTCTTACCAAGCCACTCCTAGTAGGGTGTTTTAAATCCTCTAACAAGGTCACACCTAACAGTGTGTTTTGTAACCTTTTACCAGGTTGGCTTCTAACCGGGCATCACTTTAGAAAAGTGAAAATCAGTATCTAGATACATTGGTGGTTTTTCCCATATTGGGTTTCCACATTAAATCTTGTGTCTCTTGTGTTCTTAATTGCTTCCTCAATCATATACATGTGCTGATGAATATCTAAAGATAATATTGCTAATACTTTTTGCATCTTCAAGGTTAGTGCAATCTATTTACCGAGTGCTAAAACAGATAACATTGTTAAGATATCTTAAGGGATCTGCAAAGAATTAATTGTGAAGTGAATTATGGTTGACTGATTCACCCCCCCCCCCCTCTCAGTCACTTCATCCATATTCCATCACAAGGATTCTATCAATAGTGTCTTTAGCATGCTTTTGCTAAAGGAGGTTAAAGAAAAAATTAGATCCTCTGTCACCATTTTGGAGCCAGTGATCCTGAGATCTGATCTTGGGCCCTTTAATTTTAACATTTTGGTGTTTTCTAAGATTATCCTTAGCTTGAGAAACTTGAATGCAAAGGGAAGTGTTAAAGAGGCCAGTTTGAACATTAAATTCTACAGAACACAGCTTATTAGAAAGAAACTTCTCACTGCGCCTATAATCCTCAGTGTTCTTTTGACCAATAGTTTTTAAAAGGTTATGCTAGAGAAAAATGTTTTGAATCCATAGGTCGATAGGAGAGAGATAGAGGAGACGGTTTTGGTTAATGATCTTAATAAGATGAATAGTAGAGAGAACATCTTCATCAAGTAGGAGGGATCTATTGAGAATAAATCTATGATCTGCAACAGGGGAATTAGAGAGCCTAATATGCATAAAGACCACATGATGATCTAAGAGGGCTGTGGGAGTCATGGTAACTTGGTTACCAAGATTATCAGGGAGGAAGGAGAAAAAAAATTTGTTAGCATAAAATCTGTCAAGCCTAGTGTAGATCCTAGAAGGCCCTTATCGTAAATTACACCAGGTGTGCCAAAGACCATTATAACCATCAAAATTACAAGAAAGGGGGTCGAAGAGATTCATGCAATGCTTCATTTTGTCCCATTGTAATTTTTCTAACTCCTTCCAAGAGAAGGGGAGACCCTAAAACTTGTCTTCCTGTGACTCAATCATATTTAAATCTCCCCCAACAACCCAAGGAATACTAGGTAGGGAGGCAAGCCAAGACCAAAAGTCAACTCTATCTTTGTAATCATTGGAAGCATAAATGGAGCAAAAACCAAAAGATCGAGAGTTAATATTCATAGTAACCTAAGCATACCTATTACAAGGAGACACACCTTTATCTATAATGCAGGGAATTCATTTAGGATTAATGAGAATGGAAACCCCACCCTTACCTTTAGTATGATTGGAATATATCTTAAGAGCATCCTTCCAAATAAAATTTAGATTACTTTCAAGAACAAAGTTGGTAGCTTTTAATTCTTCCAGCATTAAATAATCCATATGATTAAAAGTGTCAAGATAATGCGTAATAGCATGCTTCCTATGAGGGGAATCAAGCCCTCTTATGTTCTAGGAAATGCAATTCATGAGGAAAATTTAGCTGTGGGGGAACGCTTAGGGTCTGAAGACCCATCCAAGGGTGTGTTAAGGACTTGAGTAGATCCACGTTTACCATCAGTGTTTTTATTCTTGGAGCCCAGTGGTCTACCTCTTCTTTTGGACATGGGTAGGTTCTATTGGTCATCTAAATATTCATCATCGGGTCCTAAGGGAGAAAAAATTTCCATATCATTAGATAACATAAGAGGCCAACTTAGAGTAGGAGCCGAAGGAAGGCATGCAACAAAAATGGTAGTCTGGCTATGTGTGAAGAAGGCAGGGATAATTTCCAAGGTGAAGTGATCTTCAATTTCTTTAAAGGCTTTAGGAGGAGGCCTTGAGTCAACAAGTTACCAGTCTTTCTACTAGCAAGTTTGGGTCTAGGTGGGCATGAAGAGGATTCAAAGGCAAGGGAGATGGCCAAGGTTAAGGGAAAAGGTGGAGGGACAGGAGAGGGCTGAGAATGGATAGCTGAGGAACCGGACGAGGATTTGTTCTTTCTCCTTCATTTTTTATTAATAAGGGTTTGAAATTCTTCTTTATTTTCAGTGGGTAAATTAACAAGCTTTGAAACTTCCATTTGAGAGCTCAAAGTTTCAACACAATCATCTGTCAGGGGAGAAATATCCACATTCTCACCAGAAGTTGAAGGCCCAGGATGTTGGGGAATATTCACTAGAGGGTTCAAAACCAGAGAGGAGGAAGAAGGTTGATTTTTAGATGCATTCTTACATTTAAAGATAGGGCAATCTTTCCTCAAGTGTCTTTCATTTTTACACAAAAAGAAACCATTAAGACCAACCAACATCTCAAGAGGACAAGAAAAGGATTCATTAGCAATTTTAATGTCTAGAGCATCAGGAATCTCCATCCCTTGAGTTAAAGGAATAAGAGCCTTAGCATTCATGTGAGGAACCAGTCGAGTGGTATCATCCATCCTTATTAGTCTTCCTAGAGGTTCAAGAAGGTGAGGGAGGAATCGCTAGAGAAATGGAGGAATATTCTTAACCAACATCCAACGAGGGGCCGATAGGGCTAGGACTTCTTCATGAACAGCCTCCGGGGTCCAAGCTAGGGCATGGAAGGATGAATTCCCAATAGTCCAATACTATTTTTTAAGGACCGCTTGCTGGGCCTCTAAATTAATAAAAAATATTAACAAATAATGTAGGTTGAATTTTCCTACAGAAGGAAATATGCAACCCTAGCTTCATATTCCAATAGTTATAAAACCAGTCATCAAGAAACTTGCGAGGACATTTATCAACATCCACAATAGTGAAAAAAATAGTAGAATCACACAATCTATTCTTGTCCTTAACAATTTTATTAACCATATTATCATTAGCAGAAATGGAGAAACAAGGCAAGGTTTCCCCAAAGACCTTACTAGATCCATTCGCTTCATTGGTGCTAGCAAAGCTAAACTTGGCCTCCGCACAAATTCCAATGGTCGAATAAAACTTTAGTGGTGATTATTCACCATTTAGCGAATGTCTCTTGTCGGCAACCCATGAATTGGCAAATATTTTTCCCATATGGGATCTAGCCTATCACCCCGTATTTATTAAAATTGGGTCCAATGCCTGGGTCCATCGCCCAACAATTTATTTAATTTTGTCAATTTATTTCACATTATCGCCAATGGCATATACATTTTGGGCACGATATATTTTTTACATTTGCCTATAATTTCAAAGTGGCCCCAAATGGATGGCCTATATTTGCCAATACTTATATTATATATATTTTTAGGTGGCCCCAACTTTGCGAGCTATTTTACAGATGCGTGTCTCAAACAGATGCATTTTTGCCAAATTTATTAATCATACCAAGGTATTGGATGACCCATAATCACCTAGGAAATAACACAAGATGTGTTATAATTACACGGGCTTCACCAAAAATTTGGACATTGACCTAATACCTACCACCCAATTTGCCAAAAAATATTAGTATAAATACATTCATACATCACTGTTATTGTACACAATTTGGATCAATTCAATTTGATCGATAGCAAAGTTTAGACTATTGAGTCTTGATTGCTTTGGCGAGTCGCGACTGCAGTTGAATTTGAGGCAAAGGTAAGTGATTATTATTCCGGGACTATGTAAACATTGTATATTATGGTTCTATTGTCATTTGTCAATTGTCACTTCTTCAACAAGTAAACATTTTTTTTACATTTTTTTTTACTGGTAGGCTATTAGCCTTTATTTCATTGAAGAATTGAGATGTTGAACAAGGATAAGGGTAAGGCTCCGACATATGGGGAAATCCAAGAGAGGCCAACAAAACATAGAACCTTATGATCTTACTTTGGTCATGGTGTTGGAAATGTTTCTTGCCAAAATTGGGAAGCTACTTCATCACAATAAGATTTTCAAGATTCACAACTTGAGGCTAAACCTACATGACATATTGAAGAAGTCAGTGGACCTGATATCTCAGATCATGATGAACTTGAAGAAGATTTTTAGTTAAATACCCAAAGTAGCCATAATGATATAATCAACTTGGATGAGACTGAGAATGTCAGAGAAGATGATGGTGTAGGGAAGAAAAGTGAATACAAATCAAAGAATGATATAATGTGGGATCTGTCAAGGAATTTTCAAATAGAATGGGTGTCAAAGTATCCATTCATTGAACCAATGGATAATCCAATTAAAGGGGAGCCTTCGGTAGAATGCAGATGTAAGATTTGTAGCCAAATAAATAAGAAGGAAAAGAGGTTGTAGCTAAAAATTGACACCATAGAGAAGCATATGGGTAAAGTTTACGAAAAAAAAACCATAGATGGAGTTCTAAAATCAGTGATAAGATGGAAAACAAAGGAGGAATCATAGCATGTTAGGAATGCAGAATCATATGAATTTCAACATAATATAAAGATAAAGTCTGGTAAAGTTAAAGGCTCTATTGAAGCTTGTTTTGGAAAAGAATTGGAAGTAGAACTAATGGGAAAAGTTGTTTAGTTAAGTGTTATGTTTAATATTTTGAACAGAGGGCATCCTATGACAGACTACCCATCATTCAGTGCTTTATTATACTTTTTGAAAGTTTGTAACTATCTTAATAGTCACTGGTCAGTAAATAGTAGATTGGAATGGGCAAGTTGTCTTACCGAGGTTGAAAAAGAGGATCTGAAGGCAAAAATTAAAGAGTCAAATTTTACTGAATTATCTTTAGACGAGGTTACAACAATAGAAAATACTTCCTGGGTATGCATGCATGTTTATACTATACAAAATTTTATTTGCCAACCTCATCTACTAATTATTGCTAAAATGAGGGATAATGCAACAAAGGAAAATTTATTTGAACTAATAAAGAGTTCTCTAATTGAATATGGAGGTATAAATGACATGACCATTGCCAAAAAGCTGCAGTGTGTTAGAGCGGATGGAGGTTTAGTAATGCAAGGCCACAAGGGTGGTCTTTGAACAAAGATACAATCTTCTTGTGCACCCTACATTACTCGCATTCACTGCATAGCCAACAGAATGAATCTAGCTTTTGGAGTTCTCATCAACCATGCTCCAGTACAAAAAATTGAATCTTTAATCAAAGAGCTCTACCAATACTTCTGTCGAAGATCAAAATGATTGAGGGAATTTCAACACTTTGTTGAAGGACTAACCGATGGGATCAAGCTTCTTAAGGATAATGATACCAAATGGATCTCTTTGGATGGACCAGCACATTGAGTTTTTTCAGAATATCAATCGTTGCTTGGTCTAATGAACTCATGTCATGACGAAGCAAGGCAACTAAAATTTTCTACACTACTAGAAATGTTAAGTAATGTAGAGACACTATTAACATTAGTAGGTCTTCTCCCCATGCTTGAGAAAATGAGAAATTTAATGAGAAAGGCCTAGCAAAGAGCTATGTATATTGTAGAATATGTTGCGCTGTGCAAATTGACATGCATGACACTTGATAATCTCTATCAATTATGTGTCGATGATGTAAAATTTTCTAGCTGGCAGAAAATCATAGATTTGGACAATCCCGATACCTTTTTAAAAATTAGTTCAAATGGGGAGTTATGTGAAGAAGTTCACAGAGTTGAGATACCAATGCACTACTTTGCCAGGATTGAGTCCAAGGAACCAAGAAAGAACCCCAGCAGGCGAGTATCAAGTATTAAAAGGGAAGACTTGACCAAGATGGTTAAGTCTGTAACAGCTTCTGTGAAGCACATTGCCTTTGATCTTTCTGCATAGATTAGAGAAAGATTCCCTCCAGTCAAACTACTTGAATCCATGGGTATTGTGTTTCCTTGATATTGGAATCTAAACAATCTGAAAGATTTTAAAACTAAGCTACTAACTTTGATAGATCATTTCAGCAAAACCAAAGAGTTAAATGGAGTAACTCTAAATGGAATTTTAGATGCAAATCATTTGAGAGAGCAATCAATTCATTTTTCACTGACAATGAGGGAATAATATAATATTATGCAAAACCCTCGTGAAGATGGATCGGTATCAAGGCTTTGGAAAAATCTACCTGAGAGAAAATTGTTGACTGATTCAATATCATAATATTTCAAGCTTGCTAATTTATGTTTCACCATGATATTGGGGTCGGTGGAGGATGCGAGAGTTTTCAGTGCTTTGGGATTCCTAAAGTCAAAGATAAGAAACAAACTAGACAAGAATCTAAAAAATTACTTGAGGCTCTATACATCCAGGTATGAAGTCAATACTTTTCCTTACGAAAGGGAACTAAAATTGTGGAGGAAGAAATGTCAGAGAAGAGGGTTGGGCAATATTTCAAACCAAATTTGGACTGGGAGTGGGAATGCTAGAGACAATGATGTCATTGACTCATGTACTAGTACTGCTACTGCTACCGGTGAACATCAGTTAAGCGGTGGTATGCAGAGTGAAGAAAATATATCAAAGAACCAAGGAAGCTATGAAGTTGATGGCGCTGAATCTGATGATCTCAATGATGATATGATGTGGTAGCTTGAATTTGAACCATTGTAGAAGTAGCAGGTCCTAGGAATTTATTAAGCTTTTTCCTGAAGTCTACTATCAGTTTCTGTATTTCATCATCAATCTTGCATAATAGCATATTCCAATGTCAAAAACATGAATGTGGTTGATAATGTCATGAAGATTCAATTCCATAATTAATAATGGTTTTCATTTAGATTATTCAACTCATATGGTATAATTCTTGTAGATTTTTCATTATTTTTTTTTGACAACATAGCAATTCATATGTTACAATTCTTAGAGTTAGAAATATAGATTCACATTAATTTAATTAAAAATATGATACAATGTAACAATTCATTCATTAATACTAGTAAGAGCACAACTATTTGATTCTATTTACAAAATTCAATGACTCAATACACATTGTAGATTTGGCAGATTGCCCAATTTCAATTTCATTACCCTAAGCCAATGACCCTAAATTCCCTTTTATAGAAACAAGGGAGCAACAACAACTTCAGGTCGATTTGCCTCATGTGAAGTGAGAAATCTCAAAATATAAATCAGTAAGACAACTACAAGTCTACAACATCTCTACAACTTTAGTTGTATATTTTTGCATTTGAGAGGCTGGTTTAGTAAATTAGCATTGGCAATAGCATCTGCAAGACTACAACATTCATCCTGTTCAAAAAACAAAGTTCAAACTTGTTACTTTAAACTCAATTCTAGACTCTAGTATTTAGGATAATATCAAAGATATATGCTAAAGATATAGAGATGATTGAAACTAAAAGTACTTTCGCATACTATGATTGATGAGATCAAGATGATTCTATCAGTTTGTTTAGTATGCTCCATTCTTCATTGGTTGGAAGGGAAAAATTTGTGATGTTATAGTAAATGACCTGCAACCTCATCAGTCATCCATACTTGGAAGAGTGAGTTGAAAGAAATGTTCCTTCCATTACTGAATTCAAATTCATGAATGTTTTGATGCACTTTGCAATGCCTTCATGAGTTTCATCTTGAGGAAGGTTGCCTAAATCAGACGTCATTGTGTCCTCCAACTTTTTTTTAAGCTTCTCTTCCAATGAAATTCGTTGATGAGTAATCAGGTCCAGGACTCGAAAAACCAAGAGATACCAATTTGGTTGTTTTACTATTCATCTTGGTGAGCTTTGGCACGAATAAGGCAAGATTTTCTTCTGCTTCTGTTAGTTTTTGACATTTTTGAAAGATAGAGGTCACCTTTATTGTTGCACCAACACGGTCCTGAGTTCCCTTTCTTGCCAAATGCCTGTCACTGGTTCTATTGATTTCTTCCATAATCTGCTTTGCAGTTTTCTATCTTGGACAAAAAAAACTGTTCTTCTCAATGTGCTCTTTCAGCTTCCCAAAAACATCTATAAGAGTTTCATTCAGTTCAAACGAATCACACAACCTATCACCATACATCTTTATTTGCTCCCAGAAGAATTTTTTTATTTTCTTGATTGTATTATTTACATGGTCATTCAAGCTGTTTTCATAAATTTTAATTGTATTATTTGCCTTCTTTAGGTCTTCTCTCATTTCTGAGATCTAGTGTTCACTGTGTTGTCTTATTTTCTCTACTTTCTCTTCCCAGTGTTTTTTTTTTACCCTCCCATTCTCCAATTCTTTCTTTAAGTTATTGTTTTCTTGTCCCACATTCTCCAAGATTTTGTATAAACTTAATGAAGAGGCTTTTTCATCCTTAAGTTTTTTTTTGCTCTATTCTAGGTTTTCCCTTAGAGTTTTTAGTTCTGTGTCCATGTGTTCTTGCTCTCCCATTACTTCTTTAGAGGATGAATTTTTTATCCTTCTCTCTAATTCTTTGCACCTATTTTCTACTACTTTCTCATTTGCCTTTACATTTTCCAGGTCTTCCTTTAACTTATCTATTGCTCCCTGAAGCTTTCCTTTCTCTCTCTCCAACTTCATCACTAAATTGTAGACCACTTGGTTGGTCATTTTGGACATATTTATCTTGTCCACATTTTAATTTTTTGATAAATCCATTTGGAGGATGCTAACTTGAAATTGAGATTGATCTAACTGACTCTCTAGTGGATTGTTATCTCTAGCTGCGGGCATAAAAACCATGAATTCCATCATATCCTTATTTGGGTCATGTATGGGAAATAACCTATTGGATGTAGGTTTTGCATCATGAGCTACAACAACTGCTTCCATCTTCATTGTCTTACTATTTTTTCTATTCCTATTTTTTGATTGTTCATAGTTATTTACAAAATCATTGTAACAAAAATCAGGGTTTTGTGACACAATTGAATGTTTCAATGATGAAATAGCACTTGCATAGATGTAGAAGCTTCCACCTATGTTTCCTATGGTTCTTCTAATTCCACCATGAGGATTTGTAACACCCTAACCCATTACAAGTGGATTTTTTGGACTGTTCTGAGGGTTTTGTCTTGAAGGTTGGGAAATTTTTGGACTCACAGTCACCATTGGCATTGTTGTACTAATATTTGTGACAACCTTTTGCTTCTTTACAATGCCTTGATCTCTGGGTACCATTGTTTTCATGTCTTTCTGTAATGTCATTTTCAAACCACTAGTTGTAGTTATACCCATGATATCCACTGTTGTGGGAGTGGCAATTGATTCAGATTGATCTGAGTGCTTGGAATAGGTGGAACTATATTTGAAGCTGGAACCAATGGAATTGACTAAGTTGATGAATATGATGATTGAAATCCAAGCCCAAGGTTTGGTTTCTCACCATGTTTTGGTGGATTTGCTGGATCAGGTGCAGACCAAACCCCTTGTCGACTAGGACCCAGACCACCAAAACCTACGTAGCCCATTTTTTCTACAATATTTTCCCCTTTGGTATATTGAATTTTTGTGGATGCATCAACTCCTCTACTAATTGAATAGACTATACTAGATGTGGGATTCACACTGGATGCGAGATTCAAAGAATCCTAGTCATAGTCATCATCATCACCGTGATATGCTTTAGCTGGATGCTCCTTATTCCATAATTTGCTAAACATTGTATCCTCTTCCACCTCATAAAGATCTGCAAAGGTCTTTGGCTTACAGAGATTCTTCCTCATTTCCCAAAAATAATTTTTTTTGGTTCGAGTCCAATTATCATCCATACATTCATCCATTAGCTCTTTTGGAATAGATTTTGTAGATGGTTGAGCAACTGTATGGTAGAAATTGGATGATGTCATGTCCTACACTTTTTCTTTCTATTTGTGCAATGCCATTATTTATGATGACAATTCCTGTATTGACATATTATTTTTAGTAGTATATTTCTCCATCTCCTTTTTGACCTCGTCCCAGGACTCCATGTTTTCAAAATTTTCAATCAATGGCATACTTTCATGTTGACATTTGTTTCCATAGTTCCCATTCTCTCTAAGCTTTGTTCCAATTATGTTGAGCGGATCATACTGCCAGTGACTATCAACATCAAAGCAAAAAATTGAAAAAAAGGCTTCTACCACTTTGAATCCTCTTCTCTCAAATGTGAACCCTCCAAAGGAGAAAGGCAAGGAAGGAAATATTATTTTCTTTTGCTGACCATTAAAGAGTACATCTGTGCTCTCCATCTATCGTACTTATTCCAATACAAACCCCCTCTCTGTTACATGTATTGGAAGTTTGTAGGGTTCTACAAGTAACATGCAATCTAGGCATTAGAGTTCTTATAATTTTATTGTACATTGGTGCCAAAAAGAAGTCTACAAAATTGTTGTAGTTCCTTTTGTTATCAATCATCCTTATCTAAGGTGTCCACTCATATATAGGATTTTGGTCCTCACCGCAAAGCTTGTTTGTTTGAAATATTGCATGATGCTTTGCTAAGAGAAGATAGCACAAGTAGGTTTTGAATCTAAATGTCTTCTTTGAACCCCTTTGAATCATTGGTAATTCATCTTGCATGCAACGAACAATGTGCTCAATAAAACAATATTTTACTAGTTCTTTTTCAAAATGAATATGAAAAAGCATTTCAAGAATGTTGGCACCCACTTGTTTATTACTATCTAATCCCAAATAAAATGCTAGCGAGGAAATACTGTCCTGTGCCCATGGCACACAAATTTCATAATCATAAGGAGGCTTATGATTTGGACTCAGACTAGAACCACTTGTTATTCCTCTGATATAAGAATCTCTCTGTGTTGCATCTAATTTTTCATAATCCTTTGCCAGCTTGCCGAGGTCAATGTGTATGTTTGAGTTTTGTTGTTCAAACCCTAGGTTCAATAGACTAGAAAATTCACTCTCGGTTATGGACAAAATTTCCTCCTAAGTATTTTTATTCACAATTACTTTTCTATTTTCATCTTAATTTTCATCGCAGACCATGACAATTTCTAGGCAATGGAATACTTGAGGTAATGCCATGTGTGTCGACCCAACAACCCACGATCAAATTTTATTTGCAGTTGCATTTACCATTGGGATAAATGAAAAAAAAATTGAAACCTTATTTGGATTGTTCCACTTGTTTTCAAGTGCAAATATAATTTCCATTATTCCCTTATTTCCATGACTGGCAGGATCATAAATATCATGGAATAAATCAGTGAAACCTGGTGTTTTAAGCAGATTGTGGAATTCTATTATCTGACTTGGCCTTTTACTCATAGTCTTGTTCTTGGTATTTTTTTTTCCCATCGTGGTAAGTTGGTAACCAGTATCACTATTTACTCGTAAGAAAATTTAGATATTTATACACAACTACAAGCCTACAATTTCTAGGGGTGATTCAAAATTAAACCCTAATAGGATAATTTTTTTTATATAATATAAACAGTAAAGTTGTAAATCAAGAGATTTGAAAAATTTAAAATGTGGGACGTAGGTGTTCAGGATTTTAGTAGTTACCCATTGCCCTTAGTTTTGAATTTTGTAGACTATGACTGGGAAGAGAGCTGAGAGACTTTGTTTCTTTCCTTAGACCTCAATCTTCAACCTAGAAATTAAGAATCCATAAGTTGTAACCCCTTTCTAAATCTGTAGACTACTTATACTTATAAATGAAAAATTAGATTGCAAAGTGAAACTTAAAGTGCCAAAGTTGTACAATCTATAGTCGTCACACTAGTCATTATCACTGACCATGTGAGGCTGTGAGTGGAACTGGACAACTAGACATGTGTCATGAATCCGGAATGGGTTTGCAAAAATGGGTTCTTCTTTTCCCTTTCAACTTGAAATACATCTTCGTTCGTTGATCTACAATCATCCAATGGTCATAATGTCATTGTTAGTCACTATCTAGTGTGGTTGTCCTGTGGGTCCCATTAACTAACCTAGTCACGACTCACCTGATGACTGAGTGCTGACTCACCTCACGAGTTAGACGTGTCACATCATCATCAAATGACATTGTTGGTAGACAATACGAGTCTGTGACTAGGAGTGGAACGTGTTACATGTTTAGTGACACGTGTCATGATTCTAGAATGGGTTTAAAAAGATGGGGTTTAGTTTTCCTTTCAGCCTAAAACATAACTTCAGTCATTGATTTACAATCATCTAATGGTGTGGTGGCCCCGTGGGTCCCATTATCTCACCTAGTCAGGTTGACTCACCTCACGAGTCAGACATGTCATGTCATTATCAAATTGAAATGACATTGTTGGTAGACTGTGCAATACTGTGAGTGGAACGTGTTTAGTGACATGTGTCATGATTCTAGAATGGATTTGAAAAGATGGGGTTGTTTATCCCTTTCATCCTAAAGTCCATTGTACATCATCGATCTGTGCTCATCCAACGGTAGTTATTTGCAATAAACATTGTTAAATGTTATACTATTATTATTTCCTTTATAGATATTAATTAATAATAGACAATAACTTAATAACATTTAAAGTTATTTAATTGAATAGTAACAATTCTCCCACACATTAGTTAAAGTAATATTTTTTATTGATTATAACTTTAACGTTGATAATTATAATCACATATAATTCTCATACCTTATAATTAGAAAACCATAAATTCTTTCTCTAATCTTATTAATTCATTTTTCCTTCAAATTGATTATATAGTATACTTAATGTTAAAATGATATTTTTTATTGATTACAACTTTAATGTTGATAATTATAATCACATATAATTCTCATTCATTATAATTAGAAAACCATAAATTCTTTCTCAAACCTCTGTAAATCTTTCATATTAACTACAACTATCTACTTTGTACAACTGTGATACATTTTAAATATTTAGATTGAAAAATGGAAATACCATCAGCATCATTTGAACGTTTCCTTATTTCTATTGAAATATACTTACAAGTTACATCATACATGTCAAACACATAGATAAAGCATCTAATTAAAATATTATAATCACAGTGACAGAGAAGTATAAAAACTATTTTTTGTACCCATAAAACAAAAATTGAAATGAGCCAAAAGATTGCAAATTTTTCATTATACTTTTTCATAAAATTATAATTACATTGTCTATTTCTAGTACATTACCACAAAGAGAAACCTACTATTATACTATTAAAAAAAAATCCAAAAATGAGATATCTTTTTATAAATAAAAAAAAACCAATAGTAGTCCACTAGTGATTTTTTCCTTCGGCTCCATCTAAGTAGAATTCTACAGATAGGATTAATTGCAAGAATTCATCGAGCCACCCGTATTGCCTTGTCTGAGCCTCCTCTTCATCAAGCATAAACAACTTACGAAGAAAATCCCTGGCAATTAGTGCCCATTTCCTATGGCGCTTCAACTGCCGAGCAGTCAGGCCCAACAGAAAAGGTTGCATGGCCACATTCTAGCCTAGGAGGAGAAGCTTGGGTATTTCAATTGCCCAAGGGCTCCCCACCCCTATTTCTATGAACATGACAACATTAACATTGTCCCCCAGGTATTCTTCTTTAAAAACCCTCCTCAGCAACATTAACATGTCCACCTTCTCTCCTCCAAGGTCGAGAAGAGATGCCAAAAAATAGGATGTAATGTCTGTGTTGACCTAGTGCCTATCTTCATTGTTTAGAAAATCTCGGCCCAACACAATTTTCACAAACTCTATTATGAAAGGCCCCCCCTTCTTAGATTCTAAGGTTTCATAAAAAAAGAAACCCAGAAAGGCCTTCTGGGCCTCCTTAGATGTGCATCTAAGCCTAATTGTAGTGTCCATCTAGAACAGTAAAATTTTAGAAAACTTAAAAAAAAATTATTTGCAGAGTGTAGAGTGCAGACTGCAGACCCTAAACAAAAAAATTATATAGCAAAGATGAATCGATGAATAATGAAGCTAGATTGTCTATAAATAGCCCTTGAGTCCTTGATCATTACTTAGCAATAAATTATTCTTTCTTTAATGGTATTAAATCCATTGTCCTTAATATGCCTCTAAATCTTTCTTGTAAATGTTTCCCCTAAATGCATGAGTGTGAGAAATTAAAATTTTATCCTTAATCTTTCATATCTGGCAGTAAATCTTTTCCATAAATGCAAAACTGTCAGAAATCAGTTAGATCGTCTGTACAAATTTGGAAGTGTTGCATGACAACTAAAGAATGTCTCTTGTCACTGACAAGGTATTTATTTCTTACCAAGTTAAGAGGTTACAAGTTGCACTATAGTAATAGGACTGTGATTATCGATACCAACATGTGTACACTGTAGTCTACAGACAAGTTACCCTTATTTGATACGTGTCAACAATTCGGTGACTTCCTCGACAACTCTATTTCCTTCAAGAAATTGGGGCTGAAATTAAACTTCATCCATTGATCTTGGATCATCAGACATTATCAAACAATACCATTAACATTATAAAATAATGTATGTATGTTAGGTATGTTAGGTTAGGCTACAACCTACATGTCTGTGTTATGTCCCATCTTTTGAAAATCACCAATAAAATATATTTTTTTCCATAATTAACGAATGATTAGGCAATAAAATAAATAAATTTTCAAACGATACATAAAATTCGCCAATACAATTATTTTTTAACCCTTTAAAAGAATATCATTCGCCTCATATATTATAATTTTTTACTTGAAACAAAAATTATTTGCCTCAAATATTATAATTTTTTACGTCAAATGAAAATTATTTGCCTCATATATTATAATTTTTTACTTCAAAAGAAAATTATTCACCAGCAATTTATGAAATTTTCATTTAGCCGAGAAAAA
>BSBK01014280.1:0-10000 GCA_027943335.1 Chamaecyparis obtusa | reverse complement strand
ATACTGTGCGTTCATCTTGGTAATATGCTTCCTCACCTCCCCATGGATGTTCTTCAAATGTTCTGCAAAATCCTTAGCCTCAGCACTACTTATTTCTCCTTTATCTATCTTTCTCAACTCAGATGCATTTCTTGGACTACTTCCATATATAATTTGGAATGGTGATTTACCAGTGCTCCTGTTGACAGAATTATTGTATGCAAATTCTGCTGTGGTAAAATCAAATCCCATCCTGTTGGCTTATCCCCAACCAAACATCTCAGCAGATTTCCCAAACTCCTATTCACCACCTCTGTCTGTCCATCAGTCTGTGGGTGATGTGATGAACTGAACTTCAAATCTATCTTCAACTTCTTCCATAATGTTCACCAGAAATATCCAACAAACTTAGTGTCCCGATCTGAAACTATGGTCTTTGGCAAACCATGGAGTCTCACTACTTCTCTGAAAAAAACAATTCTGCTACATGAACAACATCATTAGTCTTCTTCTAGGGAATGAAATGTGCCATCTTTGAAAATCTGTCAACTACTACAAAAATTGAATCATGTCCCCGCTGTGTCCTCGGTAAACCAAGAACAAAGTCCTATACTGATATCCTCCCAAGGCTTCTCTGGTATAGGCAATGGTTGGTACAACCCTGTAATTCTGCTTCACTCCTTTCGCCATTTGACATACTCTACAACTCTGTACAAACTTCTTCACATCTTGCTGCAACTGTGGCCAATAATAATTCTAACTAACCAAAACCAAGGGTTTTATCACGACCAAATGTCCAGCCAATCCTCCGCTATGCTTCTCCTTGATGAGATTCTCCTCATAGAACTTCGTGAAATGCACAACTGACTCCCTCTGAATAACATATCATCCTGGATGATGAAATCCAACCATTTCATCCTGTCTAGAGTAACAGGTTCTGTACAAGCTTTCCAAGCTTCACCAAAATCAGGATCCCTCTAGATACAAATTCTTGAGTTCCTTGAACCCAACCACTTCAATCTGCATTTTTGTCAGCAATAGTTGCCTTCTACTAAGAGCATCTGCAACCCTATTAGACTTTTCACTCCTGTGTTTCAAAATAAATGTATAACTCTGCAAAAACTCAACCCATTTCAAATACCTCTGATTCAACTTTCCTTGACTATTCAAATATTGTAAAGCTTGATGATCAGTATACAAAACAAACTCTTTAGGAAGTAGATAATGTCTCCACTTCTTTAATGCTTGAACTATAGCATAAAATTCTTGATCATAAACAGAATATTTCCTCTTGGCATCATTTAACTTCTCACTGAAATAAGCAACAGGTTTACCTTCTTGGCTCATAACAGCTCCTATTGCAGTACCACTAGCATCACAATCTACTTGAAACACCTTATTAAATTTGGAAGTGCTAAAACAGGTTCTTCTGTAACTTTTTGTTTCAACAATTGAAAACTCCTTTCTGCCCCATTTGTCCACTTAAACTCTTTTCTATCCCCTCTCATTGTTTCAGTCAAGGGTCCACAAATACTACTAAAATTTTTGATAAACTTTTTGTAAAAGCTAGCTATACATTGAAAAGATCTTACCTCAGTAGCACTTTTTGGAGTAGGCCATTCAAGGATAGCCTATACCTTCTCTGGGTCTATTTTTAGACATTCTCCTGAAACTACAAACCCCAAATACACTAACTCCTTCTTCAGAAAAATGCACTTCTTCAAATTAATCAGCAATTTCTCTTCTCTCAACTTCTCAATATCATATGAATATGCATCATATGCTCATCCAATGTCTTACTAAAGATCAAAATATCATCTAGGTAAACAATGACAAACTTACCCAGAAAATTCTTTCAGAACCTCATTCATGAGCCGCATGAAAAGTGCTCGACGCATTGGTTAGCCCAAAAGGTATGACTAACCACTCATATAGTCCTTCCTTTGTCTTGAAGATAGTCTTCCATTCATCTCCTTCTCTGATCTGAATCTGATGATATCCACTCTTCAGATCTATCGTTGAGAAATATACAGCTCCACTCAAACAGTCCAATAATATCATCATTCGTGGCAATGGAAACCTTAACTTGATTGTGATCTTGTTTATTGCCCTAGATTCTGTACACATCCTCCAATCTCCATTCTTCTTTGGTGCTAATACCACTGGTATAGCACAGGGACTCAGACTCTCACGGATCAATCCTTTCTGTTATAGTTCATGTACTTGTCTGTTCAACTCCTCACTTTCTGCAGGTGTCATTCTATGTGCTGCCTTATTCGGAAAACTCACTCATGGGATCAAGTCCATCTGGTGACTGATCTTCCTAACTGGTGGTAATCCATCAGGCACGTTATCGGATACAATATCTTGAAACTTATTCAACAAATCTGCAACTTCTACAGGAACATCTTCTACTTCCTCTTTACTAGCTTTTGGAATTAAAGCAAAACATACATGCTCATGCCTCATACCATCTAGGAAATTTCTTCCATCAACAAAAGTTATCCTTGCATTACCACATACCTTTTCTTCAGTCTCCTTCAATAGTTTTAGCTTATGTCGCACTCCATCCTTTGTCAGGGAATAGGTATTTGCACGACCATCATGTACAGCACATCTGTCAAACTGCCATGGTCTACCCAACAACATATGACATGCATCCATAGATATGATATCACACAATAACTCATTTTGGTATCCGCCAATCTTGAACTTCACCAGGCATTATTCATTGACCATGACCTTGTGGTCATCCTATACCTAAGCAATCTGATATGGATGTCGGTGTTTCTATCTTTTGAGCTTCAACTTTGTCACCATCTCTTCTGACACCAAATTGTCAGTGCTTCCACTATCAATGATCACATCACAATATTTACCTTCACACTTGCACCTGGTGCGAAACAGGCTCCTCCTTTGCCCAGGTTCATTCTCACCACTCAACATGACTCTTCTGTTAATCAACGTTTCTCCTCTTTCAGTATCTTCAAATTTGATGATCTGGCATCTTAATCTACATGTGCAACTCTGGCCTAGCCTTCATTTCTCCTATCCGTTCTGCCTTGGTGCTGAGGACATTCAAATGCCCTATGACCTTCTTCTTCATAGTGAAAACATGTTCCACGGAAGCCACCTCTTCCAGATCCTTGTCCTCTTCCTCTTCCTCTCTGATCTCTATTATTCTGATCCTGGAAGCGATTGGAATTATTTCCTCACTAATTTTAACTGGTACTCGGGCTCATCCTTCTTTTTAGGGATCTTCATTTCGGCCACCATATGACCGTCCACCAGATCGTCCACCGTGACCTCTTCTATTTTGTCTGCTCTCGAACTTCTTGTTCAGCTTTTCCTCTACTTTTAGGGAAAATTGGTATGCCTCCTTAATACTATTCATTCGAACCAGATTCAACTCCTCCTGAATGCTTGGCCTTAACGCATTAAGGGTATCGGGCAACTTTCTCCTTATTAGCTTCGGCATGGCCTATTCTGATGAGGAGTCGATAGAACTCCTCTGTATACTCCTGAACAGATTTTCCTGCTTGCTTCAAACTTTGTATTTTCTTCAGTAGGTCAAGCTCATAATCAATAGAAATGAACTGTCACTTCAATTTTTCTACCATCCGATCCCATCTTGTGATTTTATCTTTCCCTCTTCTATTTCGCTCTAATTGAATTTCTTGCCACCAGATCTTTGCATGACCTTTCAGTCTGGCCTTCACAAAATTTGACCCTATCAGGATCCTCAACATCTTCATACTCAAAATACTCCTCACATTCTGATGCAGGAGCATCCTGGGTGTAAGAGCAATCTTGCATCACCAAAAATATTTCTATTTTTGTATTCAATAAGGGCTATTTTGTCCAGAGCTGCTATTTATGGAAAGTTACTATTTTTGGTAATTTTCGTATGTGCTCAGAATGATCTTATTTCTTTCTTGGAGGTTCATTTTGGTCATATAAGTCTGCCAGTAAAGTTTCATTGCCAGATCAAGTGTATATTGGAAGATATTTAAGATTTTTGATATTGGCAGCAGGGTACAGAAACTTTGAACTCAGTTTTGAAAGCTTTAGAGGCCCCGGATGAGGTCAAAAATTTGGGTGACGGGCGCTTGTGCGGGTCAAGCCTGCAGAGCGCTTCGTGGCATTTTTGAAATGGGGTTATAATAGCCGATCGGGTCAACTAGTGATGACTTATGGTCTTCGGAAGTTGGGCCACCTAAAATGACAGAAAATAATTTTCTTCAAAATTTCTGTTCGGGTTTCAAAGGTTATCTTGAGCCGACTATGATGTAATAAAATGTAAAATAAAATAATTCTAAGTTTGGTCGGCCTTATTGGCTAAAATTCTGGAACCTTCCCAAGCGGTGGAAAAATTGCCTATATAAGGAAGGTTGTATTATTGTCTTAGGAAGTTCAGAATAGTTCTGGGTAGTAGATCTGGGTATTGATTCGAGGCTTTGTCCTACAGAATATTGTAAGGGAATGCCCATGTGGCTTTGCATATTGTAATTCTGAAAGTTTGTAATTCCACATTTGTAGAGATAATAAGAAGCGAATTTTCTGTTCTTGCATATTATTGTTGTTGTTTCTCTATTTCTGTTATGTGTTTGTGGCATTAAGGGGAGCACCCTTCATCAGTTGGTATCAGAGTAGGAGTTCTTGAGTGTGTAAACAGATCACCGACTGTGAGGCAATTTGCACTAGGACCGTGGCTAGGGTTTCAGCGTGCATCGCAAAAATGCCTCCACGAAGGGAACATGGCGGAAGAGCTGGTGTTGTAACACCTGAGGTTAGAGAGCTACAGAGACAAGTGCGAGCATTACACAGAAGAGATTCATAGAGGAATGAATCTTAATGTCAGAGATGAAAGCGAGGATGAAGCCGAAGAGGAATATCAAGAAGGAGAAGCTGAAATTGTGAACCAGGAGGAAGTAAGACTTTTTCGGGCGATTTTCAAGATTGGAAAAGACCTAAGATTGAGGTTTCTACATTTTCTGAAAATCTTAACCCAGAGGATTTGATTGACTAGATCAATGAATGTGATGAATATTTTGAGTATGAAGATGTTGAGGATCCTGATAGGGTCAAATTTACGAAGGCCAGACTGAAAGGTCATGCGAAGATCTGGTGGCAAGAAATTCAATTGGAGTGAAATAGAAGAGGGAAAGATAAAATCACAAGATGGGATCGGATGGTGGATAAATTGAAGCGACAGTTCATTCCTGTTGATTATGAGCTTGATCTACTAAAGAAAATGCAAGTTTGAAGCAAGTAGGAAGATCTGTTCAGGAGTATACAGAGGAGTTCTATCGACTCCTCATCAAAACAGGCCATGCAGAAGCTGATAAGGGAGAAAGTTGCCCGATACCTTAATGGGTTAAGGCCAAGCATTCAGGAGGAGTTGAATCTAGTTCGAATGAGCAGTATTGAAGAGGCATACCAATTTTCCCTAAAGTAGAGGAAAAACTGAACAAGAAGTTTGAGAGCAGAAAAAATGGAAGAGGTCGCGGTGGACGATCTGGTGGACGATCATATGGTGGCCGAAATGAAGATCTGAAAAAGAAGGATGAGGCCCGGAGCAATCAGAATCAGTGTGGAAATAATTTCAATCGCTTCTAGGATCAGAATAATAGAGATCAGAGAGGAAGAGGAAGAGGACAAGGATCTGGAGAGGAGGCTTCCGTGGAACATATTTTCACTGTGGAGAAGAAGGTCATAGGACATTTGAATGTCCTCAGCGCCAAGGCAGAATAGACAGAAGAAATGAAGGCTAGGCCAGAGTTGCACATGTAGATGAAGATGCCAGATCATCACAATTCTGAAGATGCTAAAAGAGGAGAAACATTGATTAACAGAAGAGTCCTGTTGAGTGGTGAGAATCCTGTTGAGTGGTGAGAATGAACCTGAGCAAAGGAGGAGCCTGTTTCACACTAGGTGCAAGTGTGAAGGTAAATGTTGTGATGTGATCATTGATAGTGGAAGCACTGACAATTTGGTGTCAGAAGAGATGGTGACAAAGTTGAAGCTCAAGAGATAGAAACACCGACATCCATATCGGATTGCCTGGGTACAAGATGACCACAAGGTCATGGTCAATGAACAATGCCTGGTGAAGTTCAAGATTGGCAGATACCTAGGATGAGGTATTGTGTGATATCATATCTATGGATGCATGTCATATGTTTTTGGATAGACCATGGTAGTTTGACAGATGTGCTATACATGATGGTCGTGCGAATACCTATTCCCTGACAAAGGATGGAGTGCGGCATAACCTAAAACCATTGAAGGAGATTGAAGAAAATGTATGTGGTAATGCAAGGATAACTTTTGTTGATGGGAAGAAATTTCCTAGATGGTATGAGGCATGAGCATGTATGTTTTGCTTTAATTGGCAAAGCTGGTAAAGAGGAAGTAGGAAGATGTCCCTATAGAAGTTGTAGATTTATTGAATGAGTTTCAGGATATCTGTATCCGATAACGTGCCTAATGGATTACCACCAGTCAGGAAGATCAGTCATCAGATGGACTTGATCCCAAGAGCGAGTTTGCCGAATAAGGGCAGCACACAGAATGGACACCTGCAGAAAGTGAAGAGTTGAACAGACAAGTACATGAACTATTACAAAAAGGATTGATTCGTGAGAGTCTGAGTCTCTGTGCTGTACCAGCGGTATTAGCACCAAAGAAGAATGGAGAATGGAGGATGTGTACAGATTCCAGAGCAATAAACAAGATCACAATCAAGTATAGGTTTCCATTGCCACGAATGGATGATATTATGGACTATTTGAGTGGAGCTATGTATTTCTCAAAGATAGATCTGAAGAGTGGATATCACCAAATTCGGATCAGAGAAGGAGATGAATGGAAGACTGCCCTTCAAGATAAATAAAGGACTATATGAGTGGTTAGTCATGCCTTTTGGGCTAACCAATGCACCGAGCACTTTCATGTGGCTCATGAATGAGGGTTCTGAAAGAATTTCTAGGTAAGTTTGTCATTGTTTAACTAGATGATATTTTGATCTTTAGTAAGACATTGGATGAGCATATGATGTATATTTGTATGGTATTTGAGAAATTGAGAGAAGAGAAATTGTTGATTAATTTGAAGTGCAGTTTTGTGAATAAAGAGTTAGTGTATTTGGGATTTGTAGTTTCAGCAAAAGGTCTAAAAATGGACCCAGAGAAGGTACAAGCTATCCTTGAATGGCCTACTCCAAGGAGTGCTACTGAGGTAAGATCTTTTCATGGTCTAGCTAGCTTTTATAGAAAGTTTATCAAAAAATTTAGCAGTATTTGTGGACCCTTAACTGAAACAATGAGAGGGGATAGAAAAGAGTTTAAGTGGACTAAAGGAGCAGAAAAGAGTTTTCAATTATTAAAACAAAAAGTTACAGAATAACCTATTTTAGCACTTCCAAATTTCAATAAGGTTGTTTCAAGTAGATTGTGATGCTAGTGGTACTGCAATAGGAGCTGTTATGAGCCAAGAAGGTAAACCTGTTGCTTATTTTAGTGAGAAGTTAAATGATGCCAAGAGGAAATATTCTGTTTATGATCAAGAATTTTATGCTATAGTTCAGGCATTAAAGAAGTGGAGACATTATCTACTTCCTAATGAGTTTGTTTTGTATACTGATCATCAAGCTTTGCAATATTTGAATAGTCAAGGAAAATTGAATCAAAGGCATTTGAAATGGGTTGAGTTTTTGCAGAGTTATACATTTGTTTTGAAACACAGGAGTGGAAAGTCTAATAGGGTTGCAGATGCTCTTAGCAGAAGGCAACTATTGCTAATAGAAATGCAGATTGAAGTGGTTGGGTTCAAGGAACTCAAAAATTTATATCCAGAGGATCTTGATTTTGGGTGAAGCTTGGAAAGCTTGTACAGAACCTGTTACTCTAGACAGGACGAAATGGTTGGATTTCATCATCTAGGATGATATGCTATTCAGAGGGAGTCAGTTGTGCATTCCATGAAGTTCTATGATAGAGAATCTCATCAAGGAGAAGCATAGTGGAGGATTGGCTAGACATTTTGGTCGTGATAAAATCGTTGCTTTGGTTGGTGAGAATTATTATTGGCCATAATTGCAGTAAGATGTGAAGAAGTTTGTACAGAGTTGCAGAGTATGTCAGATGGCAAAAGGAGGGAAGCAGAATACAGGGTTGTATCAACCATTACGTATACCAGAGAAGTCTTGGGAGGATATCAGCATGGACTTTGTTCTTGGGTTTACCCGAGGACAAAGCGGGGACATGATTCAATTTTTGTGGTAGTTGACAGATTTTCAAAGATGGCACATTTTATTCCTTGCAAGAAGACTAATGATGTTGTTCATGTAGCATAATTGTTTTTTCAGAAAAGTAGTGAGACTTCATGGTTTGCCAAAGACCATAGTTTTAGATCGGGGACACTAAGTTTGTTGGATATTTCTGGCGTACATTGTGGAAGAAGTTGAAGATAGATTTGAAGTTTAGTTCATCACATCATCCACAGACTGATGGACAGACAGAGGTGATGAATAGGAGCTTGGGAAATTTGTTGAGATGTTTGGTTGGAGATAAGCCAACAGGATGGGATTTGATTTTATCACAGGTGGAATTTGCATACAATAATTTTGTCAATAGAAGCACTGGGTAAATCACCATTCCAGATTGTATATGGAAGTAGTCTAAGAAATGCATCTGAATTGAGGAAGATAGATAAGGAGAAATAAGTAGTGCTGAAGCTGAGGATTTTGCAGAACACTTGAAGAACATCCATGAGGAGGTGAGAGAAGTATATTACCAAGATGAATGCACAGTATAAGGCTAAGGCAGATGAGAAAAAGGAGGTATAAGGAATTTCAAGTTGGTGATGAAGTCATGGTTCATTTGTGGAAGGAGCGGTTTCCAATTGGTACATATAACAAGCTGAAAATGAAGAAGTTTGGACCATGTAGGATACTGAAGAAACATGATTCAGGAAATGCATATGAGGTAGAATGATGAAGGGTGCTCCCCCTAATACCACAAACACATAACAGATATAGAGAAACAACAACAATATGCAAGAACAGAAAATTAGCTTCTTATTATCTCCACAAATGTGGAATTACAAACTTTCAGAATTACAATATGCAAAGCCACATGGGCATTCCCCTTACAATATTCTGTAGGACAAAGCCTCAAACTATTACCCAGATCTACTACCCAGAACTATTCTGAACTGCCTAAGACAAATAATACACAGCCTTCCTTATATAGACAATTTTCCACTGCCCTGGGAAGGTTCCAGAATTTTAGCCAATAAGGCTGACCAAACTTAAAATTATTTTTATTTTACATTTCATTACATCATAGTCGGCTCAAGATAACCTTTGAAAACCGAACATAAATTTTGAAGAAAATTATTTTCTGCCATTCTAGGTGGCCCAACTTTCGAAGACCATAAGTCATCACCAGTTGACCCGATCGGCTATTATAACCCCATTTCGGAAATGCCACGAAGCGCTCTTACACGCTTGACCCGTGCAAGTGCCCGTCACCCAAATTTTTGACCTCATCCGGGGCCTCTAAATCCTTCAAAACTAAGTTCAAAGTTTCTGTACCCTGCTGCCAATACCAAAAATCTTCAATATCTTCCAATATACACTTGATCTGGCAATGAAACTTTACTGGAAAAATATATGACCAAAATGAATCTCCAAGAAGGAAATCAGATAATTCTGAGCACATACGAAAATTACCAAAATAGTAACTTTCCATAAATAGCAGCGTTGCACAAAATAACCCTTATTGAAAATTAAAAAAAATAGAAATGTTTTTGGGTGATGCAAGATTGCTCTTACACCCAGGATGCTCCTGCATCAGACACACCCGTGTAATTTGAGAAGTGACCCTGTCACGACTCAGGTGTGCAAAGGAAAACCAAGATGGCTAACCTCCTCCTTTGGCAGCCATGATGAATCTTCAAAAGGTCATCCTTTCCACTTGACCAAATATTCTTCATATATCCTGTTTCTTGTGCTTCT